>JARHVA010000734.1:4202500-4512500 GCA_037957365.1 Torreya grandis | reverse complement strand
CGATGTGCGAGGGCTTGAACTTTAATGGCCTTCTAATTAATTATATTCAATCTCAAACTCACTTAAGAAAATAATCCATTTGGTTATATGACCTGTCAATGATGATTTAGAAATAAGTTATTTTATAGGATTGACTTTTGTAGTTATGATGGTCTTGTTGTTCAACATATAGTGATGCAAATTTTGCAATGCAAAGAACAATGCTGAACATGTTTTCTCAATAGGTGTGTAATTATGTTCTTAGGTGACTAGTGTCTTAGATAAAATATGACATGTTCTTTTCTATAGTCATCATGTTGGGCCAAAAGTTCCCCCAAGTCATGTTTAGTTATTGAGATATAAAATAATAAGGGCTTTTCCAATGTTGGCAGGACCAACACTGTGGATTTTCCAAATAGATCCTGACAGTTGACATTCTTTGAGTTAGGTTACTCAATGTGATCTTTAGTTTCCCCTTCATTGACCAATATATTGTATACCCATATATATATTTATAGTTTTAATTGGCATTCCCCTGATGGCCTACAATACTATTTATATATAGTTGGGCTAGGGAGAAACTCTCCCAATGACCCACTCTATATAGCTAGGCTCAACCAATGATTTATGCTTGGCTCCCCTATATCTCCACATAGTGGCCCCTTATCCATAAATGTGACATCTATATTTGGCAATTAGAGTATCTATTTACGGCACTGCCTCTAGTTATATAGGCCAATGGGAGATCCCTATATATCTATATGGGATTATAGATTAGATTATAGGGCTTAGGGGACCACTTGCATCTATATAAATGGGAAAATGGGGTAATCTATTTATATGCTGAAATTGAGTCAATCGAGTGAGGGGCTCACCCCATAATTATCCAGGTATGGAGATATGTGCTTTAATCAATCGATTGATCTAGTGCACTTCAATCGATCTAACACACTTTGATCGTGCATCTGAGGACCTATGTACCTTAGTGAATACTAGAGTGATATATGGGGAATGAGGAGAGAAGGAAATACTATCATAATACAACCTAGTATAGGTGAAGGCTTAATTTTTTGTCTACATTGGGGAGATAGGGAGATAAGGGTTATCTAATTTACATTTGGAATTAATGGATGGTCATTACTAAGATAATTGACACTCGAATAACATTATATAATCAATCCATTTTAGATAAAATAGATGGGTGCAACACTTGGATAACAAATGAATAATCAACACTTTATCAAAGAATTCATTTGTGACATACTTGAATGGCATTTACCATATATATAAATAATCAATTGAAAAGTCAATCCATGCAACACTCAAGAATCACCATTCTAATGAAAAATCCAATCCATTTATGCCATGCACTGGATGGTACTCAACTCAATTGACCTATATGTATCTGGCTTATGTATACATGCACTCACTACTACATATAGTTGACAGACCAAAGAGGCCTTACCATAATCAAGGTTTGGTTGGATAATCTACTCGGATAAGAGATACAACACAAAAAGGATATGGAATCACAATTAGAGAATCACCTTGAGATAGGGAGATAGACACCACTCACCCCTATTTAGATATGGCACTTGACTCGATCAATCATCCCATGTTATTATCATCCTCCTGATAATAATCTTGAGATAGACACACCCCTATTTAGAAATAGATAATGAATATTTTGACAATAAATGAAATGATTTGTTTAGTTTTGCCGCATTTTTGCCTTTATGTTTATGCTGGGATTTTTATAGGCCACTATGTACCCGTTGGTCTGTGGGCCTCCACCAAGTTATTTTAGACCACATGGGTTTCATGGATTTACCCACGCTGGTAGATATGGCCATTTTACTCATTTCAATGTAGGGGTTGAACATCTTTAAATTCTTTTTATTTGATTTGATTTTTAAAAAAAAAGATTTAATCATTAGGTATATCTTAAAAAATTATGTATATTTGTATGTGTAAAAAAGGTAATGGTGTATAAGTGATATGTTGATTTAGGAGGATGATAATTGCGAATAGTTTTTTTATCTCATTTTAATGAAAAATGTTGTAGTTTAATTGATAAGGATGATGGTTTAAATGATATGTTTTTTTAGGAGGATGATAATTGCAAATAGTTTTTTTCTCTCATTTTAATCGAAAAGGTTGTAGTTCAATTGATAAGGATGATGGCTTAAGCAATATGTTTCTTTAGAAGGATCATAATTGTGAATAATTTGTTTGTCTCATTTTAATTGAAAAGATTGTAGTTAATTGGTGAAGATGATAGCTTGTAATGCCATTTATTGAAGTACAAATTTCTATAAATATTTGATAAGAAGAAGGTAAGGTTTATCTCAAAGTAATTTTTAAAGAATAGAGCCCCCTAATTATGATAGCTTAGTCAAAATAAATCATAATTTAGATGTATGCTTACTCAAAATTTTGCAAAAACACGAATAAATTTTTTGATGACTATAACTCTTGGATAAATTTAAATAGATAACTATTATCAATATTTTAGATGACTAATAAGGTTCGATCTCAAATTTAGTATTTGTTTGCAATAAAATTAAACACAAATACCTAATTAATATGTGCTAAACAATAACAAAAGTATAGTTAATTAATTAAGATTAGAAGTAAGGAAAACACACATGGTTTTGAAGTGTATTTAGAATAATTGAAGCTCTGGTAATAGTTTTTAAGATCATAAATTATATATTTGGCATCAAGTTAACAATGACTATCTCATTTGATAATTGAAAAACATGTTAATTGTAATGCAATTTGGGTAATGTTGGACATTATCCATTTTATAACATAATAGTTATCATCTAATAAGAAAAGAAAATAATTTGAACCAACTTACTTTGAATTTTGACTCATTTTAACTTTGGCTCCACCTTATTCCACATTTACGGTAAGCATGGTGACTGGGATGGTGATATCATGGATACAAATATGAAACGAGGTGGAGGTAACAATAAACCTTTAACATATGTACTAATAAATTAAAAACCATAGAGTATAAGGATTGTATCCTCTTTTAGAGGGTGAAATTTTATACCAACTTACAGAGTTATGAACCATTTGGTAGATCTGATAATAATAACTTGCCTTTTGATATGATGAAAACTCAATGGGTGGACTCTGGGATAGGATTTTAGATTTAACCGATTAATTATGACATGATTATTGGTAAGATACATTTAATATAAAACCTAAAAAATAAAGTGTGACTCTTAGTTTTTTTAGGGCTCCTCTATTTCAAGATAGATGATAATACTAATTGCATTTCATAGATTTTGAAAATAGATGTCATGCACATGAATTTTGGCATGCCTTAGGGGAAGGGGTGATGCAAGATCATCATTGAAAATAGCTTAATTGTGTTTTTTTGGGTCTTAAGGAGTCTTATAGGTCTTAATTAATCAATAAAAGCTATATTATGCTTCATTTGTCTTTGCTACTCCATTCAGAGGCATTTTCAAGTTTTCTTGCCAAAAGCATGATTTGAATTAGTTTAGAGTGATTTTGAAGGTCTTAGGTCCATTTCAAGGGTCATGAAATTTGTTTGAGGGCTTATAGAGGTCTAGAAGCATGTAATAAAAGTCATTCAATCTTTATCTCTATGTAACTCAGTCTAGAACCTTCCTCAAGGTAAATCCAACGTAGGAAATGACCAAATTTGGCATGTTTAAAAGAGTTGTATGGTTTTTGAGTGATCTTTGTTTTGTAAAACAAGATAAAACCAAGTTTGGGACATCAGTTACAAGGTGACCACTTTTGATCCACTACTTAAGGAGACCAAAATAACAAGTAAGAGGGCATAAAATACGAAGTTGTAGGTCTTGATAAGGTTGTTAAATAGGTTTTTAAAGGTTGTAGGTGTGTATCTCTATTTGAGAAGGTATTTTTAATAAAAATACATCCTTTTACATATTCCATGGAATCATTGCATGTGTTATGATATTGTATGCACCCTAATTTGGTTAAACAACCATGAGTATTATGTATTTTATTGCTCTTTCACATGAAGGTCTTAGTGATGAATACAACCCTTGTTTGCATGGTCATTTGGATCTTTTTATCTTTATTATGTATTATGTTCTCTATTTTTTCCACCCATAGTGGTCCTAAATAACCTCCTCCAAGTCATTGGGGACCCTAGCCTATCCTGCTTGGTCTAAACTCTATTTTTAGGTCTCAAGACACTAGCACAATTTTTAAGACAGTAGTGCCATATGGTGCTAGTGTCCAATTATGGATCTATTGTTCTATGGTCATTTTATCTTGTGTTTGGGTCCTAATCCTACTTAAGCCTTCTCGTATGTTTTTAATCCCTCTTTTATAGATTTTTGACCTAAAAATAAGGTCTTATATTCAAATCCAAATTCCTTCTATATAAAGAGCCTCACAAGGCATTTTTCATATAAAACTTATTATTTTGGCACATAATTACATAAAATCAATCAATAGTATATCTCAATACTCTGCATACTACTCAACTATCACATCTAGACATACATGATTGATTAAATAAGGGCCAAAGTGAAAGTCATTATAGCATATCATGCGTGTTGATTATTCATGTTACTTAAGAGATAAATACATGCGATTTGAGAACCGTAGCATTGGGTTTAATGTAGGTAGTGACTAAGACAACATGGTTTCTTCTCCGTGTGATCATAATAGCCCACAACCTAGTTTTTTCCTTTCTCTTACATTTGATCTAATTGTTGTTTCATGTGTGAAAGTACTCATTAGGGGTTTTAGAAGATATTCAGATAAAACAGTGACACAAGAAATATTTCAAAAGATATATAACCACCTAAAGGTCCCTAAAAACCTCCTGTAGCTTCCTTAAAAATTTTAGACATATCCTCTAAGAGGGACACTAGATCCATAATTAGACACTAGTACCAAATGGCGCTATTGTCCACATAAGGGTGGTACTGTCTAAGGCCAGATTTCATCTATAGTCATAAAATAGAATGTGTTTTCATATTTATCTAACCTATTTTAGCCTCTTGACCTACAAAAATGCTTATTTTATTCTAGATAAGTGTTTTTTTTCTCTATTCTTGCTATTTTGGGAAAAATTTGTTAAATCATTTATTTCTAGTTTTCATTCCAATTTATTATTATACTCGGCCCTTTAACAACATAGGATTTACGCCATATAATTCCTGAAAGGTTAAAACATTTTTTAAACTTGACTTACTTTGAATATTTCTTTAACTTAATTTTGCCTTTAGGGTTTACCTTCTTCCAATTTTTGTGCACTAAATTAGGGTTACAAAATTTTTTTTGGCACAACCTATCTCATTCAAATTAATCCTATATTAGGATTTAATTAGTTTAAATATTTAAAAAATAACCCTTATTCAAACCCTATATCTACATATTAGGTCCCTATACATCCAAATACTAGCAATTAGGGTTTCACTTACAATCCTAATTTCTTATACACATTAGGTTAAATATTTCTAATAGTTGAACATATACTTATGTTAGATTACATTATACCTATTGTGTGATTCTTATTCATTATTTACATTATCTTATTTAGCAAGTTTAAAATAGCATCTAGGAAGTCCCCTACCCTTCACCTAATTGATAAATTTTTCATTTTTTCTCATAATTATAATAATGAATGGACAAATTTTCAAGATTGTACATTAGAACATAATAATTGTTTCATTTATAGTGATCATGATTATTATTGTTGTTATGATGGATATGAGGATTACTATGAGCATGCCAATTTAAATGTCGATGAGGGTATATAAGATACATTTCTCTCTCTTTCCTCTCCCTCTTGTCTTACACCTCAAAATCAAACTATCAATATAATGCCAAAATAACCTCTTGTTGGTAGTGATTTATTCCAATGTGATCCTAAATTTTCAATTAATTTTGATACTTCTTTATGCAAATTAAATCAATATAAGTGTAATACACAAAATCCACTTGTATGCTTGTAAATTTGAGCTATGGATTCAAACCACTAAAAATAATAAACTTAACCCAAAATCTACTAAAACATCAAAGGGAGATAATATATAAGTAATAAAAATTATAAATGGATTCTTACCATCACTTTGCTTCTCTTGGCTTCCCTCCAAGATCTTTAAATCAAATTTCAAATGCTTCTTTACCTGCTTGATAATGGTGGCTTCAAGATGGTTGGTTTAATGGCTTCTTGGATGCTAGAATGGATGCACGAGTGTATGAGGGATTTAAGAGAGCTGGTATATGCATGCAAGGATGGATTACAAGCTTTATAATTAGTCTCACCAAGCTCCATGATTAATTATTTATACAGTGATGGATGAGAATTAAAATGATTTTTTAATTCATTAGAACTCTCTAGTTTAGAGAATTATATAAAGTTAGGGAAGGCTCTAGACTAGATTAAGAATTATTAGGGATTAGTTGAGGGTTTAGGGAGGTTTAAGGATATAGGTGTGTAGGAGAGGATAGGGATAGGTTGGCTAGGGGGTAGGTAGAATACATTTGAATTTTAAATTGGAAAGTGTGCAAGTGGTTAGTAAATGAGGTAGGATTAGTTTTTTAAATCAGTTGTTAGTGGGATAATGAAGGGAATAATATGTCATGGGGGTGTATAAATGTTAATATGGTGTACGAAATATATGATAGGGAATGGGATTTAATTAATTGTTTAAGATAATGGTTATGGTATTAATTAGTAGAATAGTTAGGGTGGGAAGATTTAAGTGTATACATTTTGCCATTATTTGAAAGGGTATTTCAAGTGATGAAGTGAGGAGTAATGGTATTTTAAATAAAAACCATTGTGTGGATGAGTTAGTAAAAAGAGGTTGCATGATGCCCCTTCAAAGGGAAATGCAAGTAGGAATGGACTCGTTGGCCACTCAAAAAGAGTTCCATGGGGTGAGTATAAAATCAAGATAATGAGGGGTTAGGATGCCCCAGTGTTAGTTGAGCTATGATAAGATTTCCTAAAGGGAAATGCAATGTATTAAGGTTGTAGGTGTAAGATTAGTCCCAAGGGGAAATTAACCTTAAAAACAATGATTATCCTCTTAGAATGATTCATAGGCAATGACCAATGTCGTGAAGAGTGGCAAGTGAATTCACATGATAAAATAGAGATTCCTAAGATAAAAACATATGTTCAAGAAATGAATAGACAGATAAGGCTATGAGTTGGCAATATTTCCCAGGTAAGGACACATATAAGGGAGAGTTTTAGTCTAATAAATGGATATACAATAAGTGATTTAGGATGATATATGAATTTGATAGAATGATCATAGCTCAAAATGATTTAAAATATTCAAGTGACCATGGGAGTTCAGGATGAGATTTGGTGTAAGCAGTGGTCGAGCTATCCTCGAGAACTAAAAGGTGGTCAAGTGCTACCTACATAGTTTGAAGAGACCTTAGGATAATTTATTTCTAACTTGGGATGTTAGACGATGAGAGGGGTAATAACAGGACAAACCCCAAAAAATGATTAAAATGAATTTTCGGATAGAAAATAGTGAGCATAAATATGATTGGGCATGATTGATGGAGGGATAAATGGATAGAAGAATCAAGATTAGGTGTTTAGGTAGATAGATAGAGTTAGCATGGGATAAAAAGGGTGATGGGAAAAATAATAGGGGAATTGGGGGTAAAATAGAAAATTGGGTAGGAGGAGGGGTGCGTAAAAGAGGTCATTTTCACTCTTTGACTTTGGTGGTTTGAGCTCTGGAGCTAAGGATGATGGATTGCATTCTATGAGCTTCCCACCATAGAGAGAGTCTAGGAGTTTTAGAGACCAGTATACATGGGACCATCGGTGAGTGATCTATCTGAGCTTGGTCATTATATTCATTAATGCATTTATTATTCACATTTATTAGGGGTAGGAATGAACAATGCAAAATCATAGCTAGGGGCATTAACTTGAGTTATAGTTTTACAAATGCAAGCTATGGTATCACCTTCACAAGTTACAGTTTTAAAAATTTGCATGTGGAAAATTATGATTTTTCAAAACCATAGTGGGGGATCTATGGTATTGTAATACCACATGGGGGAATATGTGATTTTGTAAAACTATAGACAGTGACTTGTAGTTTTGAAAAACCATAAGTATTAATATGCGATTTTGATAAAATTGTTGATTAATGTTAAGGGATAGATGTAGTTTTGACAAACATTAGTGTTTAGGGGTTAGTTAGGTAAGGGGATGGAAAGGAGATGGGTAGTAGGATAAAGGGATAGGTATTTAGGGTTGGTATGGAAAAATAGGTTAGATGGCATTGATAAGTTAGGATTGGTGAGATAGGGGATTGATAGATTGGATTGGTATGTATTTAGAGGATACAAAACATTGATGGATAGAAATAAGTTAGGTTAGGGTATGGATAGATAGGATGGATAAGTAGATGGGTGGGATTAATAGGTTATGATTGGTTTGATCAATATGGATAAATAGGTAGGATAGGTAAATAGGATAGGTTTATAGTACAATCAAGGGATAATATATTTTTTATGGTGTAAGAGGACTTAGGAGTGTTAGTGTCTATATTACGATAGCCACTAGTCCTACATGAGATGCATAGATTGAGTCTAGTAGATTATAGAGTGCTCAAGATGACTAAATTATATTAGATCACCACAATGCCATTTAATAGGATAGATAAAGCACTTATTACAACATTAGTGGAGTGATGGCACTCTGAGACTAACACATTCCACTTAGTTACAAGGGATATGACCATCACTTTGGAGGACGTGTGGCAGATATTCCAATTTTTGATGAGAAAGGATGTGAGCTACTAGTGGCCGTAGACACTAAGTGCTACTATGAAGTGATTATGTGGACACATATAGGTTGGGGTGTAGGATTCATGGATATGTATCAATAGGGAATTCAAAAATGAGTCTATTGATAGATTGACCCTAGTAGTTATGTTTCTTGTCTCTAGCATATTTTTTCCAGACAAGAGAGAATAGTGGTTCTATCTAGGGTTGGGTGATCTAGTCATAGATATGGTACAGGACTAACAAGTTTTTTCATGGGGTCCTATAGTATTAGGCTATTTATAGAGGGAGTTACAAATGAGGGTTTACAAAGGAGTAGTGAGCTTTGGGCCTTCATTACTACTTCAGATTTGGTATTAGGAACACATGGCCATTGAGAGGCCACTAGGAACATGAGCGGATCAAGAGCCTATTTTGGTGGTACATTATTTTGGGGGTACAGGGAAAACACGTAGGGTATATGAAGTATTATAGTTAGGCATTAGATAGTATGAGAGAGGACTAAATTACCTAGATGCCCTACATGCAAGTCTAGTGGGGGTAGATATAGGATACAGACTACACTAGATACATGATGACAAAGTGCTACTTGACATGACACATAAATTATATTATTAATAAATATCATCTTGATAGGGTATAGAGATAATTTAGACATCATTAGGACATCCTATGTGAGTATCATCTCTTCTCTAGGAGTGATAGATAGAGGCCCCAATGGGAGGCATATAGTGGATAGGGTTATAACATGATTTGACTATGATAGCATTATTCTAGTTGTATGGGATTACTAGATGCATATAGAAAATATTGACATCAATGAAACATATATAGGTTGGTGGAGATAAAGGTGACCATAAAGACTATTGAGACCATTTCAAGGAGCTAAGAGGAGGGGAGTGTGTAGAGGCAGGTGTACATGCAAGTACCTCTAAGGAGATGACAGGCATAGAGGCAAAATATCTTGAGAATGGTTTCATAGTGATATACTCCATTCAATCCTGACAATCATGAGAAAGGGGAAAATGTTAAAAACTTTGCTCAGGCCTAACAAGCTTATAACCAAGCATACAAACCTATATACACAGTCATGTGAAGTGGTTTGATCAAGAATAGTCTATTGAGGGTAGTATAGAGGACCTAAGAAGAGGTTGGAAGGATTCAAGGAAACCATATATGATATTTTAGATCCTACAATGGAAATAAAATAGGTTCACATAGTCACTTAAGGTCACTAACAAAAGTTTACTTGAGAACCCTAGGTATGGGCAAATGAAGTTAAAGGAGACCTAATGGAGGAAAATAGTGGAGATGACCATTAGGAGAGGTCAAGGTTAGTGTTAAAGATCTATATGGGTCATTTTTAACTCAGACTAAACACAAAAGTAACACTTTCAAACCTATTTTCTTCTTAGACCTCACAAATATTTAGTCTACCTAGCACGAGATGATCCTTATTGTACTTATTTGTATGTTGATATTGTGCATGGTACTAAATTGTGTTGGAGGTGTTAGAGGGGTACCCTCACTACAATATAGTGGAATTAAGAGAGAAAAATAGGATCTATTCTTTATGAATAATATTTAAGAACAAACATGCCTAAAACCCTCTTAAACCCCTTTTAGTGACTTGATGTGAGAAACATGCTTTAGCTTGTTGAAAAATAGTTTCCACCCAATAAAAATAACTTGTTGGTTTTTAAAACACCTAATTATCAACTTGTTCAAAGGTTTATTCCTGTATTATAAGATCTTTGATGATCTATTCTCCACTGGCTTCAAACCATAGGTTGTTAATGACCTTCCTCTATTCACAAAATCTGCTAATGATGTCTACAACCTAGTATTTTCCCCATGACAATGCACATCTACTATCCTAAGCATTCTCCTCATTTGATAGTGCAATATACCAACTATTTAACTCATCATAAGGACTTAGACTCCACTAATAACTCACCATTCTCTCCACCACTAGCCACCCTGATCCCTCACTATCGTATAGTCCATTCTTGGTGGTATTCATTAGTTTGATAGTCTTTGACTTGTTTGGAAATGTTTTTAAAAAGTTTATATTTTTTCATTTCCCATACATTGGTCCTATTTACATTATATAATGCACTAAAATATAAAGTGCTACATTCTCGGGGGATCTCTTCGCATTGGTTGTGCAGTCTTGTGCTTATGGTTTGTGGTGATATTTTAATGGTGATGCATTTGCTATGTTGTGAGAATTATTTTAGTGAATATTCCTTGTTTTGAATGTACCTTATCTATTTCATTTGTTGAAGATTAGAGGGTGAGGTCTGGTCTGGTAAGAGGTTAGACCCCCTCACAAGTATCACAAACTTCTGTTTTGCTTCTTTTGGATTGCATTGCCATCATTTGTTGCACTCATGGATGCATTTTCGATTGACTCTGATGTCATATTCTTGAGTGTGCATTATCACTACTAGGGTGTTTCCTATGTTATGGGCCATACATTGTAATTCATGTATGCACTATCTCAGATGCATTTTTGGCTAAGCTCGATGTCCTTTTGCATGCACTTTACACATTATTTTTGGATGCTAATCATTATCTAGTGTGTTTACATACATTATGGCTCTTTTCACCATTTGCAACACTCTTCCATCAACCCATGACATGAATTAGTACTTTGACAAATTGGTAGTTGTGTCATGTCTCCTTGAGGCTCCTTTCTTAGTGCCCTCCCTCCTTATATGGAGACATCTTTTTTCTCCCTTATTTTTGGAGCATTTCTCTTGATGGCTTATTTGATAGGTCAACATTATCCTCATTTAGAGATTTTCTAGTGAAGCCCAGTGTCTTCCTTATTTTCTATTTAATATTTTTTTGTATGGGTTATATTTTACTCATAATAATTTATAAAGAGCCATGGGTGGTTTAATGATTCAGCCTTGTCTACCTTCATGCATTTGTGTGCTCTATTTTGGGCACCTTTTACTTCTTCACTTACTTGTCTCTTACATCACCACCATGGGCCATCATCTTTGAGAGACCTTTTTTATATTTTTTACACCATTTTATGATAATTGAGAGTCTCCCATAGCTTGAATGTAGCTATTCTTGTGAATCCTAGTGTCACTTGTATTTTTTTGATAGTTTGATAGTCTCTTTTAGTGTGACATGGAGCTATTATGATGTATACATTATCAACTTGTTCGGTGTTTGAGTAGTGGATTCGAACCACTTGAGTAGACCTTTTTCTTCCACTCCACCCAGTTAGCAGTATGGGGGGTGTGTGTGGTGTATATCCTAGTTATTTGGTGTTAATAATTCCTTACACATGCAATAATTTTTTATACTTTCATCACCACTGATAGTCTTCATGAGTGAAGCTATTCAGGTGAATCCTAGTGTTAGTTATTTTTGTGATAGAGTAGTGGATTTAGACCACTCGTGTAGATCAATTTCTTTCATGAATTTTGAGTATTTAGAGTGCAAACTACTTCAACATCATCTTTGGGGGTATTTATAGCTATATCTTCTTCTTTTCTTTCTTTTTTTTGGGGGGGGGGAACTTTTTCCTACAAGTTTTCTCTCTTTTCTCCACATTATGAGAGTTATATGTATTTTTCTCTTTTGAGTGTTTTCTCAATTACTCCTTTATACATGTACATATTATTCAGGCACTTTATTTTCCTAAACCCATATGAGAATTTGTTACTTGACTCCATGGCCTTCTTGGTGATTCTTACAATGATACGAGTGTGGTATCCCCACCAGTGAAACCAGTGTGGTAGCCCCACCATGTTTGTGCTCACTTATCACTATCATGTTGGAAGGTGTTCAAGTGATGCTTCCTCGCGTTCATCATTATACCTAATACTTTAGAGTACAATGTTTGTGTTCAATGATCCTTGTATTCAACACCATTCCTAATTTCACTTGGTGATTACAATAACTCGACATTCATATACTATGACATGATATATTGGCATACATAGGGACATGTGGCTTGACACTGCATCTTCTATTATTAGCCCTTAGATTCACTTGAGGGGGGTGTTAGAGTATCTTATTACTCATGCTTGCTAGGTTCAATGTATTTGTGTTTACTTAGTTTTATCCTACATGGGGACTTGTCCCACATTGTTTAGTTTAGCTTACATATTACTTTGCCTTGCCTTTTAAGCAAGTTCTATACTTGTAACATATATGCTTTGTAAAATTTTATAGATCTCATTTGTGTATAATAATTATTTTGTTTATAATTGGTTTTCTCCTTTTGAGTGTATGTTGAAGCATTAATGGTTGTGATAATGAGATCTTGAATAGATATTGGTTGAAGAGTTTTGATAAATATTTTAGAATTTAAATGTATAGTTTTAACCTTGGAATGATCTTAATGTCCTTCATAACTCTCGCAAGCATCATTTTAAGGTATTGGTTGACACGTGGAAGTATAGTACTATATGAAAGAGGGAAAAATGCATGATGGTAAGCTTGTTGATGAGCTCAGAATATGACTCATTATTGACATAATATTTCTCTCAATCCATCTCTCGAAGGATATTATCTTATGGAAATCTTAGATTCTTAGATAGCTATTACATGGAAAATAGATATTTGTCTTGTTTATATTGAACCAAAGACTAAACATTTACTTTGTCATTAATGTCTAATACATAACATGTTTTAGTGATCTTTGGTGTGAAGAATGCTTAGAAAATAGACACATGCTTATTTCTATAGACTCTGTAGGCTTGTTTCTATGGACTATGTAGGCTTGTTTTTATGGGCTTCTTAGGCTTATTTCTATGGACTTTGTAGGCTTGTTTCTACAGACTCTGTAGGCTTGTTTCTACAGACTCTGCAGGCTTGTTTCTACGGACTCTATAGAGTTATTTATATGGACTTCACAGGCTCATTTCTATGGACTCTGCATGCTCATTCCTCTCAACTTTGTAGGGTCAATTCTGAGAATTTTGTAAGAACAAAGCCACAAATGGGAAGCTAGAGGCCAGATAGGATAAGAAAGAACCATTCCAGCTGGAATCAAAAAAGGAAAATAATCACCTGCTATTTTGAAGGACTTGCTTTTGATAAACTTGTATGTAAACATATTTTAGGACTATTATAGGATAAGATATTTATTTCATCAAAATAATTGGATCTCTTGGAAATTCAATATCCTATTTTTAGATAAAGGGATTGACCAAGGAGTCCTATTCTTTTGCATCCTATTTTGAGTTGATTGTATTAGTATAAAGTGTAAGACTTTTGACTATGAATATAATAGAAGATATAGAGAAAATAGAGAATCAAGAATCAGATATTATAAAAGCATATAGGTTTTAGTCAAATTGTAATCATTTAATTTCTATGAATTAATACTTCAATTTTCAACACTGATTAATCTTTGTTCTTGAGTTCGAGAAGAGCAAGGGTCCACTCTCCTTGGAACCAAGAACTGTGTATGGTATTTATGTTCAATTTTATTAATTCATTGTTATAATTAATTAGAATCTTGTTACTGTTTGCATTTATTTATAAAAACATAAAAAAAAATTAATAGTTTAAAAAGAGCATTTTCTTATTTCATTTCTTTTCTACGCAAAGTATGTTTTATTTTACAGTAGAAGTGTGAAGCAAATTTACTTTCATAAGTAGGAGTGTGAATTTACTTTCCCTACAAATGTAAAATAGGAGTGTGATCTTTTACTTCTAGCAAAAGAGTGGATTGATTTGATTTCTTTCTTTGTTTAGCAAAAGTGTGAATCATGTAGTTTAGGACACATTCCTTTCTTTATTCAAAGTTAGAATAGGATCAACAAGCACCCCCATAAGTAGCCTTTTAGATCTACCATACCATACCTTACTGTAGATAGCTTTGGACACCAGCCCTGGTTGATAAGACATCAATTGAATATTGATTAAATGAGGAGATAGATGACACTCGTCATTTTTTATGCCATTTCTAGGGAACACAAGGTGTTAGTAAGGTAATAATTATTGGTCTAGAGTGAAAAATAGAAAAATTGTAAAAAATAATTAAAAAAAAATCCCAAAATAGTCAATAAATTGATGTACCATCCTATAGATTATAAAGGATGATTTATTCCAAAGTTTCCACCAAGAACACAAGTGGACACTTCTTCAACATCTTTGAGTAGTGAACTAGAAGAGACAAGTGAAACTTATTTGCAAGAATCTTCTGAAACTCAGATAGAAACTAGGCCATTACCACATGCAAGCCCCATAGGACAAATTCCTCAAGACCAATCTCTTACAGGAAGACATTATTTATAGATTACCAAAGACTTAGAAGAAGCATTTCAAAGATCATAGCTAAATTTTTTTTTGAGAACTTGGAACAACCCATAATTGAGGCCACAAACATTCATTGGGAATATCATCTTGGCTTTGAAATATCATCAAAAGAAGAAATGGATCTCCAACAAAATCAATAATTTACACAACCAGGAAGGACTTTTTCCTTTCCTATTGTTGCAGATCCTAATAATCAATCCCCCATGAAAAATATTTCACCAGCTAATTTGCCAAATTTTTGGGGATGATCTATAGAAGATCCTGATCAATTCCTTTTTGAGTTTAAGGTGTTATGTCAAACCTATGATTACACAACTAATAACAAGAAATTAAAACTATTTCCTTCTACGCTTAAAGATGCAACTATGAGATGGTTCATGGGTTTACCTGGAAATTCTATTAGAACATGGGATGCCATGGAAACATAATTCTTAAATAAATACCAAGATTATTGCTAAGTGTAAGAAAGAAAAGAGGATTTTTTCAAAATCAAATAGAATGAGGATGAATCTTTAGAGGATTATTTGGATAGATTCATGTTCACTCATAAAAGAAATAGTTATCCACTCACTAAAGACGTTCAAAAATTGGTTTTCTTGAAAGGATTGGACGAAGACACTAGAGATGCCTTAAATCTGATGGGTAGAGGAGATATAAATAAATTGGCTTTTGATCATATTTCTAAGCTTTGTAATAATTACTCTAAAATGAAACCTAGAATTAGGAAAGGAAAGTTGGGGAAATCTAATAAATTGGGTAAATTAATGGAAGAATTTGCTATTCTAAAGACAAATATCCTGGTTACACTAAATGATACTTTGGATGGCCTTTAAGCTAAAGTAAATGCAACAGAACCCTTATCAATCTATTGTCTTGAGTGTAGCTAGAAACATGACCTTAGTGACTACCCCTAGATAGAACCAATGTTTCATCATGTGGGATCTGTGATGCAATAGATCATGATATCAAATATTACATCCTTTTACCTATTTTAAAGAATCAAATGAAAATACAAGTCTAGTTCACTGAAGAAGTAAATTATATTCAAAGACAAAACTTTGCCCCACAAAACCAGGCTCAAGGACAGTTTAATGTAAGAAATCTAGTTAATCCATGGATGACACCATGGATTGTTTCAGTTCCTTCACCATTTTGGAATCAAACCTAAATTCCATCAATTCAAAATCCATGGGAATGACAAGATTGGATGTCAACACCTCCATGGATGGTGCCACAGCCACAACAACAATGGGTACCACAGCATCAATGAATGCCATAGTCATATCAACAATGGAATCAATAGTGGAACCCATAGTCACAATTCACCCAACCAAGAAGACCACTTCAACAACAAACCATTATGCCACCCCTAGTTATTTAGAAATAAGGACAAATCAATCAGCCCCTCAATGCCTGCACAACCAATAGCATTTCCAAAAAATAAACAACTAACACCTATTTATATTAATGAAAAGGAAGAAATAATCAATGTTGGAGCTATTGAGTGTTCAGACATACATTTGAGATCAGGGAAAACTATGCAAAAACCTCTAGTTGTCATTTTTGAGATACCTAATAAAAATGAAAAGACAGAATCATCTCAATTAAGCATTGGAGAAGTTGAAATCAAAATTAGCCCTAAAGTAAAAAGGGAAACACTACTACACTAGTAGTTCCTTTTCCTAAAAGATTAGAGAAACTAATATTAAACCAGACTCAAACTTGGTCCATGAGTTGCAAAAGATCAATATTGAGGTACCCCTTCTACAAGCTATTAGGGATATACCTGAATTAAATAAGATCATCAAAAACTTTTGTATTAAGACACCTGGGAGGAAATTAAAATATCCTGGGACCATTCATGTTGATGGAAAAGTTGTTAATTTATTAGCAGGAAAACTATTAGTTCTAAAATATGCAGATCTGGGAAGCCCAGTGATCATAGTTACAATCAGAGGAAAAGAAATTCCTAACGTCTTGGTAGATTTGGAGCAACAATCAATGTCATGACAACTGATACTCTCCATGCATTATCTCTTATGAAAATGTAACCCACAACTACCATTCTTCAAATGGTGGAGCAATTGGTAACAAAACTAGAGGGGACTATAGAAAATGTTGAAGTGCTAATATAATCTTGGGAATATCTAGTAGATTTCATGGTCTTGTAACCCAAAACAAAATATCTAGGATATCCTATAATCCTAGGTAGACCATGGTTGGCTACTGTAGTAGCATTGATTGATTGCAAGTCAGGAGACATGACCATTTATAATGGGTTAAAATTTAAATGTATCTCCTTGTATCCTTCTGTAAAACCATCAATAAATTACATACAAGAACTTTGGGTGGATGACTCAAACAACACATTAAACAACATTTCCTCCTTAGCCATGATCACAGTTAAAAATCACTTGGAAGAATTGAATAGTATGGACTCTGTCAGTCTAAAAACTACAAACTCTGCTAGGCCGAAAGCTATGAACTCTACCAGTCTGAAAGTTACAGACTCGGCTAGTCCAAAAATAATGGACTGCCTTAGTTTAGGATTCTTGGGTCAAATAGAATATTTTGAAACTTCCACTTTTACTTCTTTTAGTACTTCTTCATCATATAATCATAGATTGATTCAAGAAAGTGTGTGAAAATTGGTAGAATAGTAGCAAACTCATTTCTTAGATGCATTTCATTATTCCTTAGCAACATTGATTCCTCCTGGAAAAGAGTTTGTTGATAATGTAACTATTTTTCATAAGCTACTTCCTTATCTATGTCCTTTGAAATCATTAATTAGTGAGTTTAAGCAAATAGAATCTAACTACCCAGGTATAAAACCAATCATGGTATTACCTAGAAAGATTTTGAACATCAATAGTTGGTTAACAAATGAAGAAGAAGATCAACTCTTTGAAGTATTGGAAAGGCATACCAAGGCTTTTGCTTGGGATTATACTGACATGAAAGGAATTCACCCAGCATATGCACTCATCACATTTACACAGAATCTATAAAACTGGTCAGACAACCACAAAGAAGAATAAACCCAACATTAAAGGAAATAGTCAATACAAAAATCCAAAAGTTGCTAGAAGTTGGGTTTATTTACCCCATCTCAGACAGCCAGTGGGTGTCACTTCTAGTAATTATGCCAAAAAAAATGGAAAGTTAAGATTATGTGTAGATTGTAGAGAACTGAACAAAGCAATATTAAGAGATTACTTTCCTTTACCTTTCATTGATCAAGTTCTTGATAACTTGGCAAGAAAAAAATATTTTTCTTTCCTAGATGGGTTTAGTGGGTATAACCAGATAATGGTAAAAACTGAAGATCAAGATAAAACCATGTTTACCTACCCTTGGATAATTTTTTCTTACTGAGTACTTCCATTTAGACTCTGTAATTCTCTAGCAACCTTCCAAAGAGTAGTTTTGGCAATATTCTCTGACCTTACAAATGATTGTGTTGAGGTATATATGGATGATTTCATTGTTTATGGTGAAACTTATGAAGAAGCTCTTACCAACTTGGAAAGAGTACTAATTAGATGTGAGGAACATCAATTATCTTTGAGACATGATAAATGTTTGTTGATGATGGATGAAGGAATAGTCCTAGGACACCATATTTCTATAAAAGACATTCAAGTAGATCCAAAGAAAGTCAAAATAATCTCCAATTTACCCATTCCACAAACACAAACTGAAGTTAAGATTTTTTTGGGACATGTTAGTTACTACATATGCTTCATAGATAAGTTTAGCCAAATAGCTACCCCTATATTTGCCTTGCTTACAAAAGACAGTACATTTGAATGGAGTGATAGTCGCCAGCGGGCCTTTGAGACCATCAAAGTTAAACTTGTTACTACTCCAGTATTGAGAGGACTAGATTAGACTAAGCCATTCCATATATACACAGATGCTGCCAATACAACACTAGGAGCCTTTCTTGGACAAAAGGATGAATAGGGTAACATGTATGCTATATATTATATTAGCAAAAACATGACACCTATTGAAATAAATTACACCACAACTGAGAGAGAATTCTTAGCTGTAATTTATGCAATTAAAAAATTTAGACACTACATAACAGGCTACAAGGTATTTGTCTATACAGGCCATTCAACTATTAGATATCTTACTAACAAACCAATTATGGGAGGTAAGATTATTAGATGGCTATTGCTCTTACAAGAATTTGATGTTACTATTATAGACAAATTAGAGAAGTATAATGTGGTTGCTGATTTCTTGTCAAGAATGAACACTACAGGTGAAGAAGAACCAGTGGAAGATGACTTTCTAGATGAATAATTATTTTCTATTTTAGTACAATCTCCATGGATTGCTGATAGAGCCAATTATCTTGCCACAGGAAAGTTTCCTCTACACTTTTCACAAAAAGAAAAGAAATGTTAATCAAAGAAAGTTCTTATTTTAAATGGATTAATGGAATTTTATTTAAACTTAGACCTCATCATGTGTTTTTTAGGTGTGTGAAAAATAGTGAAGCTTATGATATTATCAGAGCTTGTCATGATGAACCATGAGGAGTTCATTAATCAGCTCAAAGAAACATACATAAAATCTTGGGAGTAGGATATTATTGGCCTCATCTTCATCATCAAGTAAAAAGATATGTCAGACACTATGATGCTTGTCAGTGAATTAGAAAGCCTACTCTTTCAATAGAGATGCCTCTGCACCCTCATCTTTAATTGGTTTTAGTACCATTTAAGAAATGGGGAATTGATTTTATCGGTCCATTGGATCCTCTTTCTATAGGAAAAGAATATCTCTTAGTATGTATAGACTACGTGACCAAGTGGGCAGAAGTAAAAATCATTAAGTCATGAAAGAGAGGAGACGGTCGCTGATTTATTATATTTAAAAATCATGCAAAGATTTGGTGCTCTAAGAGAGATAGTCTCAGATCAAGGACCACAATTTATGTCAAACATGATAAAGTATTTCATGCAAGTGTATCAAACTTAGCATAGAAAAACATCTCCATACCATCCACAGGCTAATGGAAAAGTTGAAGTCACCAATAGAGAATTAGAAACCATTTTAACCAAGGTTGTTAATTCCAACAAAAATAATTGGGTAGATAAGGTACCAGAAGCTATTTGGGCCTATAATACTACTTGGAAAACAAAAACTAGATTTTCACCTTATGAATTGGTTTATGGTAAGAAGCCTTTATTCTCTATTGAATTTGAATTACAAACTTTGAAAATAGCTATAGAAGTAGGAATTGAATTAGAAGAAATACAGAAAGAAAGACTCCTACAACTTAATCAACTTGATGAAATGAGGATGTAAGCACTACAAAGAACTGAACTGGTACAACATCAAAGAAAAGTTTGGCATGATGCACAAATCAAGCAATAGAAGTTTCAAAAAGGAGATTGGACACTGTTGTTTGATTCTAAATTTCAATAGTTCAAAGGAAAAATACAAACAAGATGGCTGGGACCTTATGAGATTGAAGAGGTCTACGAAAATGGTTTTGTTAAGCTGATACCTATTGATGACAATAGAAGAGCTCTGTTAGTCAATGGCCATAGATTGAAGCTCTATCAAAAACCTCTCAATAAAGATGAATTTATTCAAAAAAATAAAGGATCAAGTAACTATTATAGAAAACTCTACTTCTTCCAGTGAACATGCTCCTTGATAATCCTAAAATCCAGCAAAAAAAATTAAAAAAAAATCATCAATAGTGAAAATCCTTCCAGGGATGTTATTGACAATGCATGCCCAGAAAACCAGTTTGCTGGTTGGATATGCATTGCAAAAAAAGGGATTTGGCTAGAAAACTAGCAATGGCTGGCCAAAAGACACAAACAAAAATTTATAAGAAAATCTCATCATGACACTATGATTGGTCATCTCCATGAAATAAACTAATCCATGAAACCTATTTGTGCAAGACACATGGCGAGCAAAGGATAACGTCTAAGGTTAAAGTAAGACATATTTTATTTATCTATGTTTAGTTAACTAATTATCTTTGATTTGATTATGACACTATTCTCTAGAGATGACCCAAATTTGAATCTTTCAAAATGGAATAACACATGCCATAATGAAAAATCATGCAACCAAACCACCAAAGGTGTATGGATAAGTGTGTAGCTTTGATATCATCAATTGAGTCATCAAGTATCATAATGATAGGATGTCATAAAAAGGGGTTTAAATGAAATAATGAATCATTGTCACTGTCAGTATGACATGTCATCATTTCAGATAACTTGTATTGATGAGACAAAATGGCTGGCACACTCTGTAGAAATGTGTGGCACCTAACTGTATCAAATCATCATACCAAACTATGGACTCATGCATCCATATCATTTCAAATGAACCATTTCCTTTTTATAGACTTCAACAGAAACTAGTCTACCAATCCTCAGTGACTGTTGCCTACCGACTTCAACAAAATATTGGTCTACACCTTAATTGGAGTTAAAGGAATTGAGCTGACTGTAACTTTGCATAGAAATGATACAGAAGACAAGATCAGAGTTGAAGGATCTAGCAAAGTTTCATAAAGACAAAGCTTCTATAGCAGTGTTTAAAGCCAATGGTTGTCTACCATTCATTGAAAATTTCTAGGGTTTTGACATAATAATGGTAAGTGAATTCATTACCAATCTCACCCTTGAATTTTCAATTGTGAAAGGCATTGTTATTCTTGTTACAACTCAAATTATAAGCCTAATTATACAAGTTTTAGAAGAGGGAATGAGAGCTACAAGCAGAGTTTCATTTAGTGATTTAATTAGTCATTTTAATGGTAATGAGCAAACTGGAACTTCAAGTCTAGTAGATTCCAAGGGAAAATCAAAAGGTATTAAAATAAATTTACTTCTTGAACCTTGGAAATCTGTAGCCAAGTGGGTACTTAAATATATCATTTGTGAAGGGCAACACAGTCTTTTAGGGTGAGACACCATGAAAATGTCAATACATCTTAAGCATGGGAGACAACTCTCAATACAAAATTAACCTCCCATCTTTCTTATATGGTACTCTACAAGTTATGTCTACAACCCCTAATGCTGCTCTTAGGCATCATGGCCTTATTCAACTTATTATCTAGCATCATTTCCTTCAGCAAGGTCAAGAGGTCCGAAAGGAATTTTAGAATAGTATAACACAACAAATTCTAGATTTGCCTGCACAAAAAACTCCAAATTCACCACAAGAATGCTCATCTCCACCTATTGTATCAGTTGAGAAAACAATACCAAGTAAGAAATCACAGACTACAGTCCTAACAAAAAATCCTTCTTCTTCTTTAAGAAGAATCATAAGGTCTCAAAACCCTAAAGTTTCAAGGTCCCCACAAGAACCTCATGAGTTTGCTGTACAACCAGTTCCCTTGTTAGGAAGAAGAAAATTGAGATAGAAGATTGCTACAAAACTTGAGAATACCAAGGGTTTGGTAGTTAAGAAGGAAAGCCAACCAAATTTAGCTCAAAGAGTAACTAAAAAAAGGAGAAGGCTCATTTTAACATAGAAGATGAACAAGAAGCTGTAGATATTTTAGATAGTCTTAAAATAGTGTCTCATTTCCCCATACATTAGAATATTCTTGCACTTGTAGATATTGAAGAAATTCCTTCAAAAAGGAACTCTCCAATCATAATGGAGGAGCCAAATCTAGAGGAAGAGCCACACATGATAGAGGAATTAAGTATGGTGGGACAACCACCTGTTCCAGTTGAAACTACAATGGATAAAGGGAAAACTATATGTACCAATGAGAAAGGTGAATAATATAATCTAAATGATCCTATTATGTAGCTAACTTTGTAGCTTTCTCAAGCTCAAGCTCTTAAAAAACAACATACAATTGACATTGTTGACTTGATCAATCAATTGAAAAACAAGGATAATCTCAACTCATCTTTGGTGCAAAAATTAGATACAGTGTCTGCTGATCATGCAGTAGAAATTCATAGATTAGAGGAAATAATAAAAGAACATGAAGTTAAATAGATAGATCTTTGGATATATGCAGAAAGTTTAAAGAAGGAAAATAGGAGATTGTAGAATTTAGTAAACTCTTCCGAAGCACCTGCTATTGCACCTTCTCCTCCTCAGGTATTTTTTGACCATGGTTGTCAAACAAGTGATCCAAGTTTTCCTCCCTTGAAAATAATATATCAAATAGAAGAATAATATTTTGTACTTAAATAGAAAAACAAAGATACAACTTCTTCAAACAAACTCTTGGAAAATGAAAAGAAAGAATTGAAAGCTAAAGTCTAAGAGCCAGAAGAAAATTTGCAAGATGCATGCAAATTAAGGAAAACTCTTTTGGCATGTAGGAATCCTTCTCCTGCATACAATTTTTTTTATTTGAACAATTTTACAGATGACAGCTTCTGTGGATCTCCTGTCATCTTCCTTACAAAATTTTTTAGCCAACAATATTTTAAGAAATTTCCTATAGTGCTGAACCTAATCAGCAGGATTTGCTTTGTGAATTTTATTTGCATGACTTGATTCTAGGAAATCATGAGCACAATAAGTTTTTTATAAATCTTCATGTAGGAGAAGTTCAATTGAGATCATTACATTCTAAATTCAAAAATCACATAGCATCGAAATGCAAATTTGAGGACTATAAAAATCATTCTAAGACTATAGGATTATGTGTCAGACCAGCCTTTCCTATTCCCCAATTGATCAAATAGAATTTTAACTGTGCTTTGTTAAGTGATGAGGTTAAAAAACATTATTTACAAAGTCTATATAATTATGCTATTTCTTTTGATTTATTTTCAAGACAGAGTTTTGATTCTGTACTGGTTGCAAGTGTACACAAATGGGACCAACTTTCAGTGCCTCTTAAAATGTGAGAAGTCATGTCCCCAAATAACTTAAGATGGAGTATGAGGAGAGCATCCTCAATTATAAAAATTTTAATAGAGGTAATCAACTCTGGGGGAGAACATAAATGGATTGGCATGAGATATAGACCCCCTTTGCTGATCATACCTATTCCAAGATGGCAGAGTTGGGCTCCACAATCAGAGGAGCAATTCAATATATGAAAACAAATGATTCAAACACATCATGGATTTAAAAGTAATTTAGATAAATATATAACGGATGAATTTGATGAATATGACTTGAGTCAGAGTATGAAAAGTAAAAGCCAGAGTTATGAATGCCAATAAATGTTTGCAATGGGACTTACAAAAGGTAAAGCTTGGGGGAGATGATGAGCTCAGAATATGGCTCATTATTGACATAATATTTCCCTCAATCCATCTCTCGAAGGATATTATCTTATGTAAATCTTAGATTATTAGATAGCTATTACATGGAAAATAGATATTTGTCTTATTTATATTGAACCAAAGACTAAACCTTTACTTTGTCATTAATGTCTAATACATAGTATGTTTTAATGATCTTTGGTGTGAAGAATGCTTAGAAAAAAGACACAAGCTTGTTTCTACAGACTCTGTAGGCTTGTTTCTATGGAATCTACAGGCTTGTTTCTATGGACTCTGCAAGCTTATTTTTATGGACTCCGTAGGCTTATTTCTACGGATTCTGCAGGCTTGTTTCTATGAACTATGCAGGCTTGTTTCTATGAACTATGCAGGCTTGTTTATATAGACTCCACAGGCTCATTTCTATAAACTCTAAAGGCTCATTCCTCCTAACTCTGTAGGGTCAATTCTGAGAATTTTGTAAGGACAAAGCCACAAACGAGAAGCTAGAGGCTAGATAGGATAAGAAAGGACCATTCCAGATGGAATCAAATAAGGAAAATAACCACCTATTATTTTGAAGGACTTGCTTTTGATAAACTTGTACGTAATCAGATTTTAGGACTATTATATGATAGGATATTTATTTCATCGAAATAATTGGATCTCTTGGAAATCCAATCTCCTATCTTTAGATGAAGGGATCAATCAAGGAGTCCTATTTTTTTGCATCCTATTTTGAGTTGATTGTATTAGTATAAAGTGTAAGACTTTCGACTATGAATATAATAGAAGATATAGAGAAAATAGAGAATCAAGAATTAGATATTATAAAAGCATATAGGTTTCAGCTAGATTGTAATCATTTCATTTTTATGAATTAATACTTCAGTTTCCAGCACTAATTAATCTTTGTTCTTGAGTCCGAGAGGAGCAAGGGCCCACTCTCCTTGAAACTAGGAATTGTGTATGGTATTTATGTTCTATTTTATTAATTCATTGTTATAATTAATTATAATCTTGTTATTTTTTTCATTTATTTATAAAAATATCAAAATAAATTCATAGTTTAAAAAGAGCATTTTCTTATTTCATTTCTATTCTACACAAAGTATGTTTTCTTTTACAGCAGAAGTGTGAAGCAAATTTCCTTTCATAAGTAGGAGTGTGAATTTACTTTCCATACAAATGTAAAATAGGAGTTTGATCTTTTACTTCCAGAAAAAAAGAGTGGATTGATTTGGTTTCTTTCTTTTTTCAGCAAAAGCGTGAATCACGTAGTTTAGGACACATTCCTTTCTTTAGTCAAAGTTAGAATAGGATCAACAAACACCACCATAAGTATCCTTATATATCTACCATCCCATATCTTACTGTAGATAGCTTTGGACACCAGCCCTGGTTGATAAGACATCAATTGAATATTGATTAAATGAGGAGATAGACGACACTCGTCACTTGTTTTAGGCTTGCAAGGTAAAAATTCTATTTCAAATAAAGTATTGAGGTCTATAAAGACTTGGAAGATGTCATATAATAATATAAACACTTTTTCAAGTCCCTCAAGATGATATACAAGCTTTGCAAGTCAACAAGTTGGTCAAAAAGTGGAAAATACACTCATTTTCAAGCCAATAAGCCTATATGCAAGCCTAGAAAGTACTTTAATAGCTCTCTCCTCAGTGGTTTGAGTTGCCTAAGTATGTTTTAGACCTTAAAAAAACTCATTCCAAGCACCATAACTTGAGAAATTATTAAAAAAACACTCAAACTGTCTCCCATGTTTGTTTAAGCACCTAGACTAGGGTTTTGACCATTTCGTGGTTGACTTATCTATACAGGGTCTTAGGAGTTGAAAATTTCCATGGAGGTTTGAATTATCATGGGTAAAGTGAATCACATACTTCTTATAAGTTTCACATGTGTGGGGGTGTTTTTTGGCCAAATCTCAGTTTCTAGGCAAGGATGCCTCATTGAGGAGAAAGAATGGAAAAATGACACTTTCACTTGGATTTAGGTCTTGAAATTTGGCATGGATTTGTAAATCCATACTAGGTCCTCAAAAATTTACTCATTTTATCAATAAAATTCATATGTTATTCTACACAAAGAGGTTTTAACGATTTTAGGGCTACAAGGAATGAGGCCAAATGATATCTTTTGAGTCAAAATGGGTCTTGAGGAGAGTTTGATGACTCCAAATGAGTTTTTGTATATATGATATGCATATGCCTTCCATGGAGAAAAAACACATTGGATAAGATGAATTCAAGTTTTGACACTTTTAAACAAGATTGGCCTAGTGAGACAAAGGGTTTCAAGACACCTAAGGAGATGAATGATGATTGCCACTAAGATGTTAGTTGGGATAAATTATGAAACTAATGAAAGGTGCCAATATTAGATATAGAATCTAAATAACATGGTTTTATGTTGGAGAGTGCCACTTGTCCATTCACAAGCTAATCGAAGGGGCAATTTTGGAGAAGAAGACAAGATGTCAAGCAAAGTTTGAAACTTCCATGCCATTTAGAGTAGAAGAATATCTTCAGGGGACCAGAAATTATCTTCAAGGACCTAATGGGGTAGTTTCAAACTCATTTATTATTATAACTCTCTTTTAGACACTTGTCTCTTTCTCTCTCCTATGCCCTTATCTCTTTTTCTCTCTCATATATATATATATATATATATATATATATATATATATATATATATATATATATATATATATATATATATATATATATATATATATATAAGCCTTGATAGGCTAAGTTTGTATCCTTTACCTGGGTATGGTGAATCCATTCTCATTGTTAAGCCTTTGATAAATGAGAATAGTTTGGTTTTACCTTCTTTGACTAGTTTCAATGTGTATGCTTGACTAGTTGATATTTCTAAGTGATAATATTTCTTCCTTGACATGTTTGTCCTTTATTGCATTCATATTTAGTTTAAAATCCTTTTAGTAGGTCTTGTGAAGTGTCTAAGTGAGGTTTTAAAGTTGAGTGAGTAGCCTATTCACTAGTGTCATGCTATGACCTTTTGACTAGTTCTCCTAGCTTGAACATTCTTCACAACCTTCATGAGAAGTATTAATGTAGAGAGGTAGATTTGGAGTAGTTTTGTTGCAGGTTAGTCTCATGTTTTAAGTGCATTTACATTTGGTTATTAGTGGTCAAATAATATTTAGTGCATCACCCCTTAAAATAGGTTTCTCTCCCTTTTATTAGCAAGTGGTATATTAGTGTGTGAACCTAAGTGATTCATCAAGGGGAACTAACCCATTAACCTAGAGATTCACCTCTCCAATAGGCCACCCACAACTTTGAGGTGTTTCCATGTTATTCAAAATTTAAGGAGGTTGGATTAGACCTCCTTAGGGTGTAAATTTGATTGATAATAGTATCCAAAAGGCCAATCTAACAAAATTATCTTATCTTCAAATTAGATTTGTAATCATCAACAAATTAATTTTAATATAAAATCAAAATATCTATAAATTAAGGATAAAAATACATGCTTTGAAAGGTCTAGTTAGATTTGGTCAAAATATATGATTAGATGTGTAATTGGGTGACATAAACCTCACATCTAATTTTTTAACTATTTTATAAATTTATAACACAATAAAATTTTATATATTGGTTATCATCATCTTCTTTATTTTCCATGTTCTTTAACACATTACACCTTCATATATTTTATCATTCATAATTTGTTTCCATTTATAACCCTTTTAAATTTATTTAGATATATTGTCTATTAGGTCCCCTTCTGTACCATAGATTAGTGTAGACACCAAAAATCTACACACCAGTGATTTTGAATGTCGAAGTTACCCCTAGACCCCCTACAACCCCTTTTTGGACCCTCTAGCACCTCTCAAGCCTAACTTACCTACTTGTACCCTATTTCACCAAGCAGGGTAAACTTGACAATTAGGTCCCCTTTCCCTCTGAACCTTGACCATTGATGGTTAGCCTAACCATCGATGGTCATCCTGATCATTGATGATCATGATTCACCATCTCAACTAAGCATACAAATATCATGCAAACTAATGCCTTAGCTTTTCTAAATATAACTTTCTCTAATTCATGGTGAGAGCCTTTTGTATGCACAAATTATATTTAGAATCCCCAGTTACACCTTCCCTTTCACCTCTTGTTTGTGCCTATAAGAAAGAGAGGCCTAAGAGGTCCAATGCATTTGCAATTATTATTAGGAGCTTAGGCACTCAGAGTCCCCCTTTACAGGTCAATCAAGTGTTTCAACAATCGAACAATCATACCAGTATCAGCTACATCATCAAGAGCCAACTTGCCATCACCTCTCAACTAAGCTTCTAGGCACTATTACTCTTCCCAAATCAAGCCAGATCTTGCCTACGAGCTAGCTATGCCAACTACTCATCCAACCCACTTATGGTAAGACAAGCCCTTGTTTGTTACTATTCATGTGCTTTATTTCCATTTCATAATTAATTTAGCCTTTTCCCAACCCTAAAATTCATCTATGAATCCCATAAATCTATTGTTGATCAAACCAATTTTTATCACAATTAACCACTGATGATCAACATAACTGTCAATGATCAGCATAATTATTGACGGTTAGGGATAACCACCAACCGTCAACCCAACCGTCGATGGTCACTTGTGGTAGAAAAAATAGTAAGTTATCTTGACCCACTTACACTTATCCAAATCTACTTCTCTAAGTTTTTGATTGTTTAGAGACCCCTTTTAGACCTTTTAAGCCATACCTTGACCCATTGACACTAACACTAATTAGTTTATTACCAATTTGATCATTCTAGCATATCTCTTTATCAAGCAATTCTTGTTATTAGTTTTAGTACCATTTAATTATTGATTCAATAACTTTATTTCTATTTTATCAACTTAATTATTTTATAACGGTGGATTGACATCCCCTAAGGAAGCTCTTGATTCCAAGATCTAGCTAGCACTAGGCAATCCACCCAGCTACTTCTCTAACCAACCAATTTTGATCTAGAGGTTAACTAAAAAAAGTATGTAAGTAGATTGAAACTTGTACCATTGCATAGATCTCAATGAGACCTTTCTAATGGTATATGTAATGTATAAAATAGAGCTTGTATCCTCCTTGTATGCTCCTTATGTAGCCAGTCAAAGTTCTAGTGAAATTGGTCAAATCAAGTAAAAGTTGGTCAAACTATAGAAATTGACCATTATATAATGATCTAAGAATAGTTCCATGGTGAAGAGCTCATCATGAGATTTTTTGCACAATTTATGGTTCATGAAATAGAGTTTGTATGCAAAAGATATAGTCGGTCAAAGTTGTGATCAAACTCGGTCAACAGGTTGACATGACAAATCCAGACTAGTAAGAACATGACACATGGCATGAGGTGTGAGAAAATTGTGGTTTCAATTATTTGTCTTTAACTCATCAAAAAGTGAATGTAAATCTAATGCAACTAGCATAAATGTTTTTTTGAGGTTTTAAATGTCAACAAGCAGCGAGAGGTCAATCGATGAATGTTGACAAGTGACAGAGGGAGATTAGTCCACATAATGGGTCCTCAAGCCACCACATGGCTTGTCACCATTCACTATGGTCAAATTTTTCAATTTTATATATTGTAATTAAATTTCATACCACGTTCTAACCACAAACATCCCATAATTTCCATGAAATAAACAAAGCTACCACATATTCCCACATAATTTCCACGTGAAGTGTCCCACTCACCACATAGTTCCCACATGAATCCAACATGCCCAAGATTCATGCCATAACCGTGGACATCCAAACATGGCCTAATCCATGAGGACTAAATTGTGGATAAGGCTTAATAAAGCCTTAAGAAAAGTCAAAACCCACAAAAGTGGGATCAATACCAATAACATTACCATGATATGTTTTGAGAACCCATGAATGTGGGATAATGGATTTAGCCAAATACCAAAAATGTTGGCATAAGACATGAACCCTTGCCATTCAAGGTAGAAGATGATACCTTAACTATTGTACCTAGAAATATGAGTGGTATATAGAGGGCTCAAAGCTCATTTTCTAATCAAGCATTCAAATGAAAAAGCTAAGCAACATAGCTAAAGGCTGCTAGGAGTTTGCAGAGCTTGTGGAAGGTGCTCAGGTCAAAATTGGGAAAAAGTCGAAAAGGGACTTATATTATTTTTTCCCAATGAACAACTTTATAGTTGTTCATTTTTCATTTTAGAAATGTTTATAAGTAATTTTTAAACATTTTTCCTAATTTATCGGTCGATATTAGACATAAAGACGTATGCCTTCATACCGAACTCCGTTATCAAATTATTTTTGAATGTTATGAATTGTTTTGTTATATTCATGATTTTAAGTCTTTTTTTAATTATTTCATAAAATTATATTGTAAATCAAAATCAAATTACGCAAGCATAATATTGCTTAAGTTTATGGATCAAATTTGCTTTAGTGCTTTCTTACATGCAGGTCATCCTCCCAAGCCAAAGAGGATCTCTCCATAATCTTCTAAATTCAATGCACACACTTTTTATCAGGTATTCCTACCATAACCAATATTCCTAGTTTTACTAACTTCTAATGAATAATAGAAAAAATTGAGTGAAACATTCTGGCACGCCCGATGGGACCCTAATCTCTATTTGGGTTTTATTTTTATCTACATTTGTATGCTTATTTATCTATTTATGCTCACAATTGAAATCAAAATTTTATTTGGGTCTAAAACATAATGCATCCATTGATTGCCTGCTTCTTCTAGTTCACTTAGCTTAATTAACGACATCAGGATTAATCGTAGCACATTTATGTTACACAACCAAGCCACTTAATCAATCAAACATCATAACTCACCTGAGACAAGGCTCAAATGGGATTTCATCACCCAACAGATCACCTTACCCTACTTGGTGATCCTACTTAGATTCCATCACTAAGAGGAGGACCCACTTAGTTCTTTGGCTGAGTATAAGCTTTGGATAAATGGTATATATTGGCTAAGTGACCCAGCTTGGCTTTGGGATTGTGAAGTGAGGGGATAAAGTCTCACGCACCAAGCCACATACTCGATTTAGTACATGTTATTTTGAGCACCAAAACTAACCCAGAACTATCCATAAATTACTTATCCAGTACCTGATCTACAAGCCAACTTCCATCACACATTCTCATAAACTAAGTCATAAGCCAAAAGTGAGATTAACGTTAACCGCTAGGCTAAATGTACTTTCTAGTGTGTTCCTTGATTTCCTTGACTATTTTTATTTATTTTTCTTTTTGTTTGAGTAGTATGTCTATTATTTTGTATTCTCTCCCACTTTTTTTATGGTTCTCACTCATTAGTAGTGAAGAGACTTGGCAGAACAAAACCCATCACCTAAATTAACCTCTTATATCTCCTCATCTATGGAGTACATCTCCAAGGTAGAAGATTCACCTCATCCATTGGGAATCCTTACTTTCCCTTAGGTATTTTTGCAAGGAGACATGGATTTCATCACCTTTTTAGACAATAATCTAGTGGCCATTCAACACTATCTTAGCACCTCTTCTCACCATATCCCAGTTTCAACCTCACCTCAAGATCCTTCTTATGGCATGCCATCCCACCTTATGGAGGGTATCCCTATTACTGATGTCACCACCCAACCTTTGACCACCCAGGCATCTTTGTTTACTAACCCCTTTGACACTATCACTGAGAACAAACCTATCCAACCAACCGTTACCCTAACACCATCCACCCCTACTAATAACTCCTCTACCTTGGGGACAACCCAACTATTAATCCATCATGTCCCACTTATATTTGTGGCACCCACTACTGGCATCTCCAACCTCTTCTCTGTCAAACCTAGCCCATCGATTAATACCTCTTTACCAAGCTTAGGGGTACCTATTCCTTCTACCTCACCACCCATTAGTACAAAGGTTACTACCACCCCACTAATTACCAATCAAACCATAGCTCAACCTACCATAACATCCTAAAAATTACCTGCATCATCTAACCTTAGATATACCCCTAACTTGCAAGGGTATATACCTACTACCCAATTGCTAGTAACTACCTATCCTTATATGTCATCTACCCAACCTCCCATAACCTCTTATTAGTATGGGGCCATCTCCCAACCTATTTTCATTTATCAATAAATTCCCCAATCATAATATATGCCTTATAACCCCTTAGGTGCACCATCTCAAACAGACTTAATGAAAATAATCATGGATAAAATGTCAACACTTGAGTTGTCCCTTTTGGGAACCCATAAAATTTTATTTTATGAACAAATCTATAATGAGTCCATTCATCCTTCGGTCCCTATTAGACCTTATCCAATCCAATGGGAGATTATAAACTTCACCAAGTTTAATAATAAGGAAGACCCCCAACAAAATTTAAGAGCATTTAGGAATTCTTGTTACATGATTGCGTAGAATGATGCCCAGCTCTTGTGCATATTTCCTATGTCTCTTTCTATCCTAAAACTAGATTGGTATAGTTCCATTAACAAACATTATATCTTCTCCTTTAACCAATTAGCTCAAACCTTCTTGGATCACTTCTCAATCAACATATCCAAGAAATTCTCTATCACTGACCTTTATTCCATTCACCAATTTGAGGATGAGTCTATAACTGATTTTATGGCTCATTGGAGAAGTTTGATCAACCAATTATCATTCTCATTACCTCAGCTTGAATTGATCTAAATTTTTGCCCGTGCTTGTGCCAAACACATCTCTTCTACATTACATGTCCAAATCTTCAAAAATTTTGATGAAGTTTTTACCATGGCACGTAAGTTAGATAACTGAGTCATAGATGTGGGTAAATTGAAGTTACAAAACAAGAACTCTACCTTCAAAACCAATGAATCCTCCTCCTCTAAAGTGGGTAATCAAGTTAACTCTGGGACTAAGAATAATTAAACTATAAATGCAGTTGTCCTTAAAGCTTCCCCACCACCTAATGTTAATCAACAAAAATTTCCCAATCCCTCTAACCAAATCTTACAAAACCTAAACCAGAGCACCTAAAAATAATTTACTCCACTTGGAGAATCTCATGCCTTGATGTTGGAAAAGTTACTAAAAGGATAATCTTCTACAACTTCCACCCATCAAACATCCCCCATAGTTTGATTCTTCTCATCCAGCACTTGCTTGGTATAATGAAAATAACCTTTGTGTCTTCCATCGAGTGATCAAACATGATGTTAGTCGATGTAATAATTTTAATAATGTTATTCAGAGCCTCATTAACAAGGGGGAATTCATGTTGGATAACCCCAATGCCCCTCAAAATCAAGCCCTAAACATCTTCAAAAATCCCTTTCCCAACCATGACCCTATAAAAAATGAGGACACAGGCTAAATACTCTCATGACACCTGCACGGTCAACATGGTTCATGATACACCTACCCATGAGGACCTAACCATCTAATCTACCCACTCTTCCCCCACCTCACTTACAGAGGTAGAAGATTCATCTTCCCCTCCTTCAAAGATTCAACCCAAAGAAGTTTCTTTTTCCCTAGCCACACTCATAGAAGCTTTGGAATCATCACATTCTACCCCAACATGCACATTTGGACAAGTAAACATTCCTAATTTTCCACCTCCACCAACTACCCAACAAAACACTACTCCTATGGATATTGTTACTAAAGAAGAAGTGTTTCTATCGATACCTCCCATGGATGAGCCATTTATCTCAACCTTACTTTCCTCACCTCAATAAATCAACCAACCTACTAAATAGCCTCCCCAACCTACAAGTATATCTCTTGCATCCACTACCCATGAAGTAAAACCCATACACAAACGTTTTTCCACATTAGTGCAAAAATTGGAATTTTCCATGAAACCAAATATGGATCAAGCCACTTTTTGGCAACATTTATGCCTCTCTTACATCAACAAACCCAAACCTTATAGCACACCTTTAACCAACCAATCTATCATGTTTCCTCCACCTCTCAAACCAATCATAATTTCTAACAACCCCTCACATTCCCCACCAACCAAGGCAATCATATCTCAAACAAGCAAACCACCAAACAAACCTATTACAAACCTCAATACCTTTCCCATACAGAGTTTGGTCTACCCATCTCTTAAAGTGAAATTGACCTTGTTTAAACCTCCACCAAAACCTTGACCCAAACCAACCAAAAGAGCAAAACCATCGAATAGCCACATGCCTAGGAATTTTACTTCTTTCGCCTTACCCTCTATCTTGGGTCCTCATCCATCAAATTTTCCCAAGAATAAAATTTCTTTTAACATATGTCATCCATCACTACTAGTTACACCAACCCAATTATTGTTAGATATAATGGTCTTTCCTAAACTACTAGTATCCAAACTATCAACCTCGAACCCTCTAACCACTAACATGCCCAAACCAAAACCATTACCTAGAAACATCACCTCACCCAAGCTTTCTCTTACCAAACCCTCTACCATGAAAGCACCCTACTTACCAACCAAAACATTAACCCCTAAACCTTTACCATCTCTCTCTAAATCTTATTCAACCATTTTTCAAAGGTTGTTACAATATTCACACCTCACCTTACCTCCTATCAGACCCTTCGATCCTCTTGGTTTAAAACTAGCTTGATATAACGATCATCAAATCTGTTCCTATCATAGGACAACTAGACATAACATGAATAATTGTAAATCTCTCCAGGGCATTATCCATAAGATCTATGATGAGGATGATCTCTTATTAGAAGAGCTTCCCTTGACCCCTCTACCAAGGCACCCACTGGCCATTTACCAACACTTACCAAATCTTCCACTCTCTCCTCAGAATGATGGGGAACCAACCCAACCTCTTATCACATCATTACCCTCTATCCATACCATCAACATGGTCACACAATCACAACCAAGGGTTAAAGGGAAATCCAAAGTGTCCATTCCATAGACGTAGACACCTACTCATCTTAAACCAAACTTGATCCAACCCTCTACATCCTTAGCTTCACCCAAAGTAACCATCTTAGGCACCTCTGAGAGTAATCCTTCTAAATCCATCAAGAGGATCATTATTAATAAACTTCACCAAAATTCAACTACGAGGAGCCTCTATGAGCTCATTTCCACCTCACCTCACCATCTTCAAGCCATGATAGAGGTTATGTAAGCCATCGAGGTCAGACTAAGAGACTCCTAACCTATAAAGGCCTTTGTGGGTGCTCTCTAATTCTCAACCCTTGTTACCTTCAAGGACTCAAATATACCTTCCATCCACCTCAAAGACCTAGATCCACCTCTCTTTATTGATTCCCATATCAAACAAACTCATGTCAAATGGGTTATGATTGATGGGGGAGCTAGTATCAACATCATCTCTTCCCATGCCTACGATGAACTTAAGCTACCGGACAATGTCATGTCTAAAACTTCCGCCATCTTTAGATCTTTTAATGACAATATGCCCTTTACCTTGGGAACTATCATCCTTCACATTCATATAGGACCTTGCACGCTCCCTAAAATTTTCAATGTGGTCAAAGGTGAATTCTAGTACACTGTTTTACTAGGGAGACCTTGGATCTATGCCATGGCTTGTGTACCTTCCACCCTCCATCATTATGTCAAGTTTGAACATGAAGGTAAGGTGGTTACCATATGAGCTGACCCTAGTCATTTTTCAACATGCAATATGACCTATCGACCTAATGATGTTCTCCTACCTCCATCCAAAGTACCACAAAAACCCTCACCCACAGAAGCTTAAGCCATTGCTTCCCTTCCTATGGAAGCATCTACCAGTTTGTTTATTTATATGAACCAAATACCCATCATTGATCCCTTGGAGTTTACCTTACAATGCCTTACCCTTGGAGAATACCATCTACTCACCCTGGATGCCCTCCTTACTCCCCAAGAATATGTGAAACTCAACCACCAACTGGATTACACCCCTAACATTGAATCCATTATCCATTTTAGACCTCCCAGTTATCAAACTCACTTCATCTATGGGGGAATATACAAGCCATTTAACATGGCCATTACCCACCCTTCACCTCAACCATTCATCTCTAACTTCAATTACTTGGACAAACCTGACTTTACCAAACTATACCTTCATATGTGTGTCTGGAAGGGATTTGGTTTAAGATGATATGAGCATGGTATGCACACATTAACCTCAATCAAAACCTATAAGCCTCATGAGAAACATGGCCTCAGCTTCATTCTACCTAATAAGAAGAAAGCCAACAAACCTAGCATTACCATTGTTATAGAAGAGATCCCTTCCCTACCAATATCCCCTCAACCTGAGAGTGAGGATGAGGACATCATCCCACCCAACTTTTTTTTCCATCAGCATGATTACCCTCATCTCCTGACTTACCAAAATGAAAGGGAAACCATATCCATCCCTTTGATCCATCCTAAACTTTTAGGAGATGACTCTCCTACCATTAACATTATTCAATGTCAAGATAATGATGTTATTCTCACCTACCTTGGTGCACTAGATTCCTCCATCCACATATCTTTATCTCTAGAAACCTTAACCATGTTTAATGAATCTACCACAGATGTTGACATAGGCACTCTGAACAACCCCCACATCATCAAACTTAGCAAAACTTTCACCCTTGAGGAACTACAAGACTACTTGACCTTCTTCCATGAGTGTATCACTATATTTGCTTGGTCATATGCTGATATGCCTAGTATTGACCTAGTCATTTCCACCCATAACATCATCACCACTTGTGATGCCAAACCTATCAGATAGAAAATTTGCAAAATGCATCCTTGCATAGCCCTCCTTGTTAAAGAAGAGATCCAACACCTCCTTTCGGTTAACTTCAATCAACCCATTGACTATACCCAATTGGTTTTTAAACATCATACCTATCACTAAAGCTATAGGGGGACTACATATATATGTGGAATTTCATGACCTCAAATTGGACTGTCAAAAATATGACTTTCCTCTACCTAGCATTGGCCAACTTATTGATGTTACAATAGGTCAAAAGATGTTGTCACTCATGGATGGATTCTCGGGTTATAATCATATCTTGATTTCCCCTGAGGATCAACACAAAACTACTTTCATCACCCTATGGGGGACTTTCTATTACAAAGTCATGCCCTTTGGTCTTAAGAATGTTAGTGTCACTTACCAATAGGCCATGAAATATTTTTCATGACCTTATACATACAATCATCGAAGACTATGTGGATGACCTTCTCAAAAAGTTTAATCTTTACAACAACCATTTAGCCATTCTTAAGATTATATTTGAGCGACTTATCCTTTATCATGTCTGCTTCAATCCTAAGAAATGTATTTTTAGGGTCTTATCAGGCAAACTTGTTAGCTTAATTATTTCCCTTTGAGGAATCGAAGTTGATCCAACTAAAATTAAAGCCATCCTTGAGATGCTACCTCTGACCAACCTTAAATAACTCCATATCTTGTAGGGGAAACTTAAATCCATTCATCACTTCATCTCCCAACTCTCTGATTGATGTCAGCCCTTCCACCACCTCTTGAAAAAGGACATCTATTTCAACTGGATTGTTGATTGTCAAAATGATTTTGATACACTCAAATAATACTTGTTATCTCCACCTATCCTTACATCTCCTAAGGATGACCAACCTTTCTACCTCTATTCTCTACCATAGACCACTCCTTAGGGGTGATGCTTGCCCATCAAGATGAGCAACATAAAGAGTAAGCCATCTATTACATTAGTCATACACTTGTTGAATATGAGATTTGGTACACAGATACCAAGAAATTATGTCTCACCTTAGTCTTCATGGCTGAAATTTTTTTCCACTAACTTCTTAACCACAAAAGTTTTTTCATAATCAATATTGACCCCCTTAAATACATGCACTCCAAACCATACCAAAACCAGTGTATGGCTAAGTGACTTATGCTTTTATCTAAGTTTAACCTTGAGTTCCTCCAACAAAAAATAATAAAAGGGTAGGTCATCACTAACCAATTGGCTGAGGCACCCCTAGTGAATGACCAACTTCCCCCTCTTGCATTTTTAGACGAGTCCATCACAAGCCTATCTCAAGCAAATTTCACCAATCAGGTAACCATGTTTTTCAATGGTTCCAAATGTCAGCATGGTGGGGGAGTCAATATTTTTCTTGTCCCCCTTATTAGTGAACCACTTCCCTTATCTTTTAAAGTCAACTTTGAATGCACCAACAACATGGCCAAGTATGAAACCCTAGTAATAGGTCTCTAAATTACCCTAGCCCTAAGATTCAAAATAATCAATATCTCTGGTGATTCCCAACTTGTGGTCAACCAAGTCACTGACATTTACCAGTGTAAGAATGAGGTTTTATAGTTATATAGGAAATTGGTTATAGAAATCCTAACCTCATTCAAATTTTACCATATTCAAACCACCCAATAATATACCAATTAATTTATTGATACCATGGATTTGATTACCTCTTAGATCCTATTAGCGCCCTCAAACTCCAAACTATCGATCATTGTCCATCACCTCACCAAGCCCTCCTATACCAAGATAGACACTCCAACCATTTTTAGTGTGGAGGATATCCTGCTAGACCTTTGGTACCAACAAACCTTCACCTACCTTCACCTTGGCATAGTTCCCTTTAGCCTCTCTAGGAATGCCCATTATGAATTTATTCAAAGCACCTCTTGTTATACCATTACGGAAGGAATCCTTTAAAAATGAGGCTTAGACGGCCTCCTATTCCATTGCCTCCATGGTCCAAAAGCCTCTCATGCCATCAAAGAGACACATGATGGTATCTATTGGGGTCACTTTAGTGGCCTCATTATAGCCAAGCGTATCCTCCACCTAGGCTATTACTAGCCCACCCTTAACCAAGACTGTTATGATTATGTGAAAAAATGTGTCAAGTGTCAACAACATACTAATCTACATCATACACCTAGTAATAGCCTTTGTATGTCCATAGATTTTTGGCCCTTCTCATAATGGGGTTTAAACCTTATTGGTGACATCAACCCCCACTCTTCACAATGACATCATTCTATCATTACCATAACTAAATATTTTACCAAATGGGTGGAGCCTATTTCCCTTGTCTCGATGAAGGCTAAAAAGATTGTCAAATTCATCACCCATCATATCATCTTCCATTTTGGTGTTCCATATAAGATTATCACCGACAATGGAAAATATTTAAAAAGTAAACAAGTTTAGGTCCTTTGTCATGTATTTGGTATTAAACTTAGATTTTCATTGCCTTATCACCCATAAGCACATAGAAAAGTTGAAGCCTTTAAAAAAACCCTCAACAATATGCTTGCCAAAATGGTCAATGCCTCAGGTCAGGATTGACACTTGCACATCCCCTTTGCCCTCTAGGCATATTGTACTAGCATCTAAACCTCCATTGGTGCTACACCTTTTTCTCTCATCTTTGGAGTTGAGGTCATCTTGCCTCTAGAAATATAAATACCTTCTCTTCACATATCTCTACATGACCTCATTTCAGAAGATGATTACTGTTAAGAACATTTATCCCAAATTGAGCTACTCGATGAGCATTATTTATCCATCTTTTCCCATCTTTTCACCTATCAAGAATGAATCAAATGAGCCTATAAAAAACACCTAAAAGTTTGAGAAATTAACATTAGAGATCTTGTCCTCAAGGAAAACCAACATGCCACTAATATGGATAAAAACAAAAGGGGAAAATTTACCTTCAATTGGCTCAAACCCTACATCATTAATCATAGGTATGTATTAGGGGCTTATCATTTGTCCTCTCTTGAAGGAAAACCATAACCTGATCCTCTCAATGCTTCACATTTGCATCCCTTTTATTGTTAGATAGGGATCACAATTATCATTTATCTAACTTAAGCTTGTCCCTTGCAACCACATTCATTTCCCTCATTTTAGGAGCAACTAACTAAAATTGAATCATCTGATTATCCATCATAATCATAGCCTAATCTCAAACTATGGATACCACAACTCTATCCATGGCATGATTCTCACAATACATCCCATCTCTTTGAGATCGGTTCTTATGGTCATTGTTAGTTATACCTCCTTTTCACCTATTGGCACCCCATGTCAGCTTAGTTTTGACTTCACACAGGTAATCCATTGAGCATGTATGAACAAGTCTATATCAAGTAAAATAAAATAAAATTAAAAATCAATATCAAATGGAAAAAACAAACTATGGGTCATCCTTAGCATCCACAAACTACTCCCTTGAAGGACAACTATTTAAAACTCATTCTAAAATTGCAAAATGTAAGGTGGATTGATCCCTTGAAGGACAACTATCAAAAGAATTTGAGCTAACCATATAAATCTAGATCATTCCCTTGAAAGATGGATGGATAAAGTATTAGTCAAAGCTAGCAATTTATTAGAAGCTTCCCACATTGATCAGCTTTCTCGACCCTCAAATGATAGTCAAAATTAATTAAAATAACAAAAGCAAAAATATTTTTTTGAAGCCACAATCAGCTTTCATAAACAATAATAAATTGGGAAAACCATAATCGACTCTCCTTAGTAGACTTGTCACATCGATCAGTCTACACTTTATATATAGACATAAACTTGTTTATACCACCTCTTTGGACATCTATAACAAAGGCATACTAATATCGCTAATGGTTCTTGTTTCACCCATTCTCCCTCCACATATCATATACATGGGACTAAGATCTTACTTGACACAATGTTATCAAGATCCCTACCTATCAACCTAGGCATGCTAATAAAAAACATTTTAAAGGCTTATTTTCACTAGGCTAATCCAATTTTGGGTTTTGTGTCAGTATTTACCAATGAAAAGACATCATGTTCTTTTTCCTATCTTTTATCAGTCTATGTAAGCCTATACACATGAACAACAAACATCATACTAAAAGCATGAACATCATGAACTATGTCAACAAGCAACACCATCTATCCACCAATTATCCAAGCACAATGTAAACATGTAGCAGCCAACCACAAATCTTCACTTATCCATCACATCGTGGTAGCTTCTAAACATGTTATTACACCATAAACAAAATCCATAAGCAAAACATCATAACATATACCATTCACCATTCAATACACATAACCATAAATATGATCCATAATGTGTATCCATCTATAACATATCCTATTTAACCATGAGTAAAATTAAAACATCATAATTCAACCTTTTAAATATCACATGCCTAAACTACTAAGTCAAATAACCATAAACCATGAACATCCATAACCATAAATCACAAACATGAGCATCACATAAAACACTAAATTCCATATATCATATACATCAAATAGTCAAAAATCATGCATGTAACAATGAATCAATATCATCTCTCTCTCAAAATATACATATCACTACATCAGTGCATAGGCCAGAATCAAAATTCATACATATCATGTATCAAAATACAAAATCAAGCCCTTGGAATACTTAGACCACCTACACCACTACCACTGGCCCCATCTATACCTATACCTGATGGTGGTCCCCTTGGTACCCCTATCTACCCAAATGTAGCAACCCACTACCCTAGAGTTGCCGGTGTAGCCCCACCAACCAAATTGGCTCTATACTCTACAAATCTCATGGAATGGGGCAAATAATCTAACACCATCACCTCATAATATCTGAGCTCCTATAAAATAGCTAGATACCATGCTCATGGCACTAAATTTGGTGGCCTTCCTATTTATGTACCTACCACACTCACACCAATCTACCCTTATAATGTGCCTATCTGGCCCTGCAAAGTAGCTACCTACCCCTATAGAATGATAACCTGGGCTCATACTCGATCCCTCTTAGTTGTCACTATCCCAACCTGCCCCTAGAGTCCTATCACATATCCCTATAAAATTTATATCTTAGCCTAGACTGTAACCAATATCACCTTTCCCTATCCTACCTGATTAGTTAGATCTATAGCCATTAGCCTCATGCCTCTGTCATCTCCACTAACATCTATAGCTACATAGATCAATTGATACCAAGCCATGTATCCATTTGTGTGACCTATATCATCTATAGGATCCCTAATAAGAATCTCCTCAAATCCACCATCTATCACTATCTAAGTAGGTAAGGGCACCGGTAACTAAACCTCTAAATCCTACCTCTTGTATCGTGGATGTGGACCCAGTACACCCTGTAACAAGCCAAATTGGCACCAAACTTGGTCAAATAGAATCAACTCCACCTCACCCTCATAGTGACCCACTATCCATCTATAACTCTGAATGGCAAGGGTCAAGCTCTTGTAGCTTGGCCAAAGTGTAAACTATAGTAATGGCCTCCAAGTGATGTCCCTTGCCACAAGTGCACCTAGCACACCTCTAAACCAATCCATGTGATGTGATCCACCACTTGCACATGTGCTTCATAATCATCCCTTCATCTCATAAAACCAATAGGGAACTTAACCTGTGTATACCCTACCCATGGCAACCCCATTGGCCTTAACACTTACATGTGCTCATAATCCCAATAGTGTAGTACTATCCCCATGCTAATGTCGTATATCCTGTGGTGCTTAAATCCCCACCACGCCCTTTAAATCTAGACTAATAAAATAGGTACCCAACCAAACATCATCTTGCCAAGTAGCAACTTAACCAATACACCCAAAAAAACATAGGGAAGCCTCCCACTACTAGAATTTGAGAGCCCAAAGCAAGCCACCATGATCATCAACATCATCATAAATTACATCTCCTTAGGAACAATCTCATATAACACTAAGTAGATGAATCCTCAAGAGTGCTAATAGACCTGATCACTATCATCCCCATACAAATAGTCAACAAACTTGTCTCACTCCTCTTGCTCGATTTGGTATATCACCTTGCCACATAATGGGAGTCAAATAATCCAATGTATGTCCTCTAGGAGTATAGTCATCTCCCCAGTTGGTAGTAAAAGGGTATTGGTAGTAGGATCCCATCTCTCGATGAGTTTTATTACCATCAATACATCCCTCAACACATGTTGACAGTGCCTTATCCCACCAAACCTTACCTCATCCATATGGGCCTATTTCTCTATGGTCATCCCCTTGTAAAACTCATAAAATTTACATTCTTTCCTAAATACTACCCAAAAACCCATAAAATTTACATTCTTTCCTAAATACTACCCTACCCAACTTTTATTCAACCCATTCCACCTACCCACCCTACCCACTAGACACCCAACCCATCATTTTAACCTACCCTTTCAACAAACTCAATCTAGGGCATATAGGTCAAAATTGATAAAACTTCACACTTACCCACCCACACAACTTCAAATAAGTAATTTCAACCAAAAAATATCAATTGAATGCACCCCCTACCTCATTCCATGACCTCCTCTATGGTCTAAGCCCATGAACATTTTCCCAAACATGTCCATGTGCTCCCTTCATCTCAAACCCAGGAAGATCACACCCACACTCTAACCAATGAGTAGTCACCAACTCAGCTAATACTCTCTCCATACATGCCACAATCACTAGAACCAAGTTGACCAAGCAAAAAAGTTACAAAGAGTCAAAGTAATTTTTATTTTTAATTTTTACTTGGAAATTTTTTAGGGTTTCACTTGACCGTCGACACTCAAGGTGACCACCAACGGTCACTTTTTATGGGACCTTGACCATCGATGGTCAAGGATCCTTAATTAGACACCACCTACCCTTTTTTAACAAACTTGTTACAATAAGAATATACCCCCACCATGCCCTTACCACTTTTGAATATGCCTTTCTCCTACCAAACCAACTACCTTGTTGCCTTGTCATTGGACTCTCGTGGTCCCTTTGGTGCACAATTTTATGACCACTTATTACTTAGTCTTTTGACCATAATGACAAAATTGCCATGTTGATATTTTGTATTTTTTACCACCTCATACATACTAAATTTCTTGTGTCTCACTAGGAGCACTTCCTACCTTAGATACCCATGACACTTGACCCATTTGTGTTTTCCTTGGGAGCACTTCCTAACTTGGATACCCATCAAAACACTAAAATATACGTTCAAGACTAACATGCGTATCTAACTATCATGCCTACAAAAGTTATGTGATATCTTAGTCACTTGCCTTCTTTGCAACAACCTTTTTTTCATTAGCATTGGCAATCTATCTTTGTGTACTATTGGTTTTTTCACATTTTGTGCGCAAGTTTATGCCTCAAATGCTCAACCTTGAGTCACCACCTCCTGACTCCATATTTACCCTTTATCAAACCCATACTTCAACTTCACCTCACCAATTCCTGGGTTTAAGGGGGAATACCTCCTCCCATTTTTGAGGCAACCAGACCCTTGACCTATACTCCATTTTTGTTTTGTTGCTCATTCATAAGAACATCACAAAAAAAAGGGGCAAAATGTAGACACAAAAAATAAACACACCAGTGATTTCAAATGTCAAAGTTACCCTTGGATCCCCTACAACCCCTTTTTGGACCATTTAACACCTCTTAAACCTAACCTACCTACCTATACCTTGTTTCACCAAATACGGTAAACTAGATAATTAGGTCCCCTTTCCCTTTGGATCGTGACTGTTGATAGTTACCCTAATAATCGATGGTCATGCTAACCATCAATGATCAGGATCCATCATCTCAACTAAGCATACAAACATCATGCAAACTAATAGCTTAGCTATTCTAAATATAACTTTCTCTAATTCATGTTATGAGCCTTTTTCATTCAAAAAATATATTTAGAAGCCCTAGTTACACCTTCCCTTCCACCTCTTGCTTGTGCCTATAAGAAAGAGAGGCCTAGGAGGTCTAATGCATTTGCAATTATTATCAGGAGCTCAGGCACTCAGAGTCCCCCTTTTTAGGTTAATCAAGTGCTTTAGTAATCTAGGAATCATACCAACATCATCCACATCATCAAGAGACAACTTTTCATTGCCTCTCAACCAAGCTTCCAGGGACTATTACTTTATCAAAATCAAACTAGATCCTGCCTATGGGCTAGCTATACCAACTACTCATCCAACCCACTTCTAGTAAGACAAGCCCTTATTTATTACTATTCATGTGCTTTATTTCCATTTTAAAATTAATTTATCCTTTTCCCAACCCCAAAATTCATCTATGAATCCTATCAATCTACTATTGATCAAACCTAGTTTTGACACATTCAACCATTGATGGTCAACATAAGTGCTGATGGTTAACATAACCATTGATGATTAGGCATAACCACTGATAGTCAATCCAACCATCGACGGTCACCTATGGTAGAAAAACCAACAAGATACCTTGACCCACTTACACTTATCCAAATCTACTTTTCTAAGTTTTTTATTGTTCACAAACCCCTTTCAGACCTTCTGAGCCATACCTTGACCCATTATCACTAGAACTAATTAGTTTACTACCAATTTTATCATTCTAGCATATCCCTTTATCAAAACATTCTTGTTTCAATTTTAGTACCTTTTGATTATTGATGCAAGCACTTTATTTCTATTTTATCAACTTAATTATTTTAAAATGGTGGATTGATAACCCATAAGGAAGCTCTCACTTTTGGGATATAGCTAGCATTAGGCAATCTACCTAGCTACTTGTCTAACCACCCAATTTGCTTTAGTGCTTTCTTACATGCAAGTCATCCTCCCAAGCTAAAGAGGAGATCTCCACAATCTTCTAAATTCAATGTGTGCACTTTTTGTCAAGTATTCCTACCATAACCTGTATTTCCAGTTTTACTACCTTCTTTTGAATAATAGTGAAATTTGAGTGAAATAATTAGTTGTATTAAAGCATACACACGTAAACACACAATTATGGATTTGGTTAGTTTTTGTTAGTTACAAAATAAAACATGAAAATAATAAGCAACATAATATCTTAGGCATGCTCCTTGGATTGGGAAAGGTCTAGGAAGAAACACACTAATAAATAGAATACACACCAAACAATATTATACCTTCCACATAGATTTTCCCTTCTAAGCTGGAAATAGATGTGTTTGTGCCCATATTATAGTGCATGAGATCTTTGTCAATGTTTCACCTTCATGTAAATGACATCTCCCCTTGACTATTTATGATTTGGGTAAATAATGAAATAAAGGGTAAAGATTTTATTTGATATCTACAAAATTTGCACTAGAAAAAGCTTAAATATAATGGAAAATAAGCCTTGTATTTATAGACTTCTTAGATTAATTTTGATCGTTGGATGAAGACCAAGATGTGTGGTTGAAATTCAGTCCAATTTGAAGAGTTAATGTCATTAATATTTATGATAGAGTTTACATTAATTAGGCATGAGTTTATATTTTTGATATTTTCTTAATGGTTGACAAATTTCCATGTGATGTCATAATGATGTCACAGTTCCAGATATTTGAATCCACTTGCCATGTGAATGAAGGAATAATTCAATTAATAAATTTAGAAAATAAGAAATTATAAAAGCTATGAAATTTCCCATTAGAGGAATATTAGGTTAATTAAAAATATTAATTAATTTAATGTAAAGTGATGTGAATTTTTAAATTCAAATAACTATTTGACCTAATTGATACAAAGCATCACTTACAAAGTCATAATTCAACTCAGGATGAAATGTATAATTGAGTGTCTACATTTTCCCCTTATTTGAGAAGGTGTTATAAGACACTATATGAAGTAATTTTTTTTCAAAGAATGAAGAAGTTGTTAAAATGATTTGATAATGATTAAAGAATGATGTGTCCACATTTTGTTTATTTTTATTTAATATACTAAAAATAATTTCACAAGGATGCCCCAAATAACATTTATATACCCATGATGCCCCCTCGAGGGAGTGACCAAAAAATATTTTTGATGGACAAACCTCAAAATAAATTAAATTACATTTTATACGATTGAAAAAGACAAAAAATAGAAAAGATAGAAGAAAATGGGGATAAAAATAGACAATAGAGCCATAAACAGGCCTTTAGGGAAGAAGAAGGATACAATGGGATGATAGTGGATTAAAAATGTAAATGTGGAGATATAAACTTACCCTTAGGGAATGAAAATAGTTCATTTTCAATCTCCCATATTGAAAACTTGTGCTCTAGATTTGGACATGAGACCTTTGAGCAAAATGGTGCACATTCCATGACAAAAGCATCTTGATGAGTGTGTTCATAAGTATAGATGACTAACAAGGAGCAAGGCCTTGGTAAGTACCTTTGGTTGGTGAAATAGTTCATGATTACTCCATGTTATATTACATGTTGTCATTACTTCAAAATAGAGTGATACCAATCGAATCATGTGTAGAGGAAATTTGGGTGGTAGCAGGATGTATCTGATGGGTGCCCTTGGGTTGCTACTCCAGGTCCTACACATCCTTCTAATTTAAGTAATCATTTACCAACTTGAAATTACATTTTCATAACTTGACATCCAAAGGTTACACTTCAATTTCTATTACCTTCCTCTAACATTAATCCTATTCAAGGCTCTTTGCCTTATAAAGCCAAACCGTTTCCTCATTTCATTATGAAGCAATATGATCTCAGTGAACAATTGAATGAGACATTTGTATAAATTTTTATTATATATCTCTTATGTACATCAAAGTACACAATACTATACTATAAGATATTTTTAAACAATCTAAAGTACCAAATAACATTGAACCTACTACCTTTTAAGCACTTGTGGGGAATCTATCCCCAAGTCAACATCTGAGATTTAATCAAAGTGACATGTTGTCCCTTAGCCCTCTACACAACAACCCTCTTCACATAAAATCCATCATTTCTTTCCATAATATTAATCAAAATATCATTGACAATGGTTTGGGCCTAAATATAGCCTCATTAAAATTGATAAACCATTTGGAGTATACTTTAGTAGATTTACATCTAGACACATTACTATTAAGGTGCATGATAATGTAGAAAGAGATTCATAGGGCACTATTTATTTCCTATCATTGTTGGACCTATCATCAATAATACCCTTTTTCATGTCATAGACATTTCACTACTTTATAACTTGATTCTTGGACATCCTTGGATTCATAAGGTATGCATAATTCCTTACACATTACACTAATGCTTTAAAAACCCCATTATGAAATGGAGGACACTATTCCTAATAACTTACAACCATAAAATATTGTAAACACTTGGAAGTCTAGTACGATAAATAGCGTAAATTTTAAGATCCTATATTTGAAACCCCCTTAGATTCATTTAGGTGAATCTGATTCATAGCCTTGGAAAATTGATAGGTCTAGAATTTTTTTTGCTTTCTAGGTTTTTTACCTAATCGAGGTTTTTATAACATACATTTTAAATTTTTACACCATGATTTATGTCCTCTCAGATCCAAATGATTGTGCTAAATGGCTTGGTCGAATGGTAGGGTCAAATAGCTAGGCTGAATAACTCTATTGAACAGTTGCACTTAATGACTCTACCAAACAATTAAGTCAAATGGCATGATTGAATGGCTTGATTGAACAACAACATCAAATAGTTGGGCTAAACGGCTCTGCTAAATGGTAGGTTTGAATGACTCTACTAAGAATTTATGTTAAATGAATCTATCAAACCCCCAAAATAATTTATATCTTAGGGTGTATATATATTTGTGTGTGTGCTAAATTAAACTACTTTATAAGATAATGTTGTATAGGTTTGGTGAGTTGACCCCCAAAATAATTTATATCCCTAAAATTTTGGTGATCCGGTCCCATCTGTCAACCCCAAAAAATTGCCAAAACCAAAATTCAAAAATTATAATATTAGTGAATTAATTAATATTCACCACCAAAATTTATCCTGATGATCAATATAAATATTGTCCTAGAACATATCATGCACCTTAAAAGGACAAGACCAAAACTCTTAAGCCTCTCCAATCTAATTACATTGACCTAAGTGACATTACATCCACTTCCTCTGCTCCACCTCACCAAATTTCTTCCCATTCATTTTTGAAGATAAGGGCCTTCATAAATACAACACCAAGGATGTCTTTCATATTGCTAAATTACCTAAATCCCCCAAATCCCATGGTAGGCCCAAGAAGGAATGGTGTCAAAATACTGATCCTCACTCTAAGGGACCTTCTTGATTTGTCAAGAAGAGTTCTGAAAATCTATAACAAACCAGTAGTTTTGATGATTCTTGGTTATAAAATGATGATGATTTTGCCTCTTGTTATTAGATTGATAAATATCTTATTCCTAACTAGATCATGAAAGACCAATACTACGTAAGAAAGGTCTTGGCACCAAAAGAAAAAGGTATTCTTGACCCACATTTGGCAACTAAACACAAAAGTACTCAAGGTATTGGAATCGCTTGAGGGTGGCCTCTCAAATCTTGAGAGAGATACAAATTTAGAGTCTAATGAAGATGATCTTGATAGTGATATTTTATTATGGTATCTATGATGAGCTTACTAACACAAACCTATTCAATACTAATTTCATTCTTACTATTACTTCCTCTCCTGATTTTCCTCTTATCCTTCATTACCCTAAACTAATCAATTAGGATCATCAAGATCACATTATATCATTGGATGAATTTTAGAACGAAACAAAATTTCCAGAGTTCATTGGTCTTAGATATGGTTTATCGATTAGAGATCACAAGCAAGGCTTTGAGATGATGTTGGACCTTGCCACATACTTTTGAGAGTAGATGAACTTCATGGGTAAAAATAAAAAATAAAATCAAACATTGAGGTCCTCTAGTGAAAACCTCTTTATGGCACTTTTGGACCAAGTAAAAATTAAAGAAAAATATGAGTCCCTTGGTGAAAATTGATTTTAGGCACCACTAGATGGGGAAGTTCACTTTCCTCCTTAGGAAGATTAGAGTTATACAATTATATGCCTCACATTTGATCAAATATTAGTTGAGAAGAAAAATGGGTGTTTGATTAGTTAATTCAAAACTTCTCAGAAACATTTATTGAATGCTTATTACCTTTCATGAATGATTTTTATTCTTCTTACATGGGTGGGCCTGATGTATCACAATCATATGAAAAAGATCAATTTCCTTCAATACCAACTATAATAGAGGATGGATCTACATTAATCATGGAAGACACCACTAAGGTCAACATTAATAAAACAAATGATCTTAAAATGATTAAACTTGGTGCATCCCTCACTATAGAGGAATGAAAATTCATCATCACCATCCACCAAGAGTTCATTGACATATTTATATGGTATTATGTTGATATGCCTAGGTTAGATCCATTTCTGGTTTACACCATATTATTGTGCACCTAGATGCCAAACCCATTAGACAAAAATTATAGAAAATGCATCCACATATTGCTATACTAGTCAAGATAGAGTTGGAAAATTTATTGGGGACCAAATTTATTTGACAAATTGATTACTTAGAATGGATATCTAATATTTTGCTAGTCCGCAAGAAACCAATTGGTGTTTGCTTATGTACATATTTTATGGATATCAACAATGCATGTCCTAAGGATGACTCCCATTACCTAACATTGACATGATAGTGGATTCATCAATAGGGTATAAGGTGTTATCTCGTATGGATGATTTCTCAAGATACAATTAAATAAAAATTACACCTAAGGATCAAAATAAAACAATATTCACCACTCATTGGGAAATATTATGTTATCAAGTGATGTCATTTGAATTAAATAACATTGATGATACCTACCAATGTGTTATTATTATCATATTCCATGACATGATACATGACATTATTGAAGACTATATTGATGACATTCTAGGAAAGTCAAGAACATGGACAAGACATTTAAAAGTTTTACAAAGAATCTTTGAGAGACTTCATGAATATAAGGTGCACCTTCACCCAAAAAAATGTATTTTTGGGGTCACATCAATAAAATTGATAAGCTTCATTATTTCTTTCCAATTAATTGAATTCGATCCAACTAAGGTGAAGGCCATCACAAAAATTCCTCCACCTTATAATTTGAAACAACTCCATAGTTTATAGGGTAAAATCCAATATATTTTTTGTTTCAATTCATTGCTTGTTGATCACAACCATCCTTTCACTCAAATCCTGAAAAAGGGTGCCATCTTTCAATGGAATATTGACTGTTAGGAGGTATTTGATAAATTAAAAACCTATTTGGAAAATCCATAGTGTTGGTCATGCCAATGTTGAGAAAGCCCTTATTGTTTTATATCTCTATAACTAAACATGCCTTAGGGGCACTTTTGGCCCAACATGATGACTAGGGAAAATAACATGTTGCATTTTATTTGAGTAAGACACTAGTCACTTATGAACATAATTATACACCTATTGAGAACATGTTTGGAATTAATCTTTGCATCACAGAAGCTACATCACTATATGTTGAACAACAAGTCCATAGTTACAAAAATTGATCCTCTCAAATATCTTCTTTATAAAGAAACATTGAGAGGTCATATGGCCAAATGGATTATACTCCCTAGTGAGTTTGACATTGAATACAATTAATTAAAAGGCCATTAAAGTTCAAGTCCTCGTAGATCAACATACCAAAGCACATTTTTTATATGTGAATATTTGAGACACTAATTTTATAGATGAATATATCTTCACTCTTGAATAATCACATCAATAGAAGATATACTTTGATAATCAACCTATGGTTCAGGAATAAGTATACTATTTATTATGCCACAGGGAGATCTCACTCCCAAGGTGTTTAAAATTGCTTTCCCATGTACCCAATAATATTACAGATTATGACTCACTTGTTATAGGGCTCCACCTTGAAGTATAGTGGAATATTCAATAATTGGTTTTTTATGGAGATTCATAATTGATCATCAATCAGGTTATAGACCAGTATCAAACAAAGGATGAGAAACTTTTAACCTACAAAGGTATGGTTGATAGTCTCAAACAAAAATTTAAATGTATCCAATTTGAGAAAATACCAAGAGCCAAAAACCAGTAAAATAATGTCATGGATACCATTAGGTCATTAATAGATATGTCTTCCAATATTTTTAAATATCAATTTCTTATTAAAAATCTTCTTTTGCTAGCTTACAATTGTCTAGACATTGAAATGGTATGTGATATTGTTAATCCTGATTTCCCTTGGTACCATGATGTATATACTTACCTTTAATACAAAATTCTTCTCACTAACCTATCACATAACCAACATAATTCCTTTATTCATAAGGCATCCTATTATATTTCAATCGGTGGTACATTCTATCATAGAGGCTATGATGCTATGCTACTTCGATGTTTAAGCATAAGTGAATTTAAATTAGTACTTAAGGATGCACATAAAGGGGTTTATGGGGCCCATTTAAGTGGAATGGTTATTGCCAAGAAACTCTTTTGAACATGATACTATTGGCCCATGGTGGAATCAAATGCATGTGATAATATCAATAAATGTATCCCTTGCCAAAAGCACTGCGATTTAATTCATGTTCCTTCACACATGATTCACCCTATCACTTCTCCTTAGATGTTTTCTATATGGGGGCTCGATCTCATAGGTAAGATAAACCCTACTTATTTATATGGCCAAAAGCATATCATGACTACCACTGAGTATTTCACTAAGCAGGTCGATGCAATCCCTTTTACTTATGTAACCGGTAAGAAGATCTCCAAATTCATTAAGAACCACCTCATATGCCATTATGGAATTGTTTAATCCATTATATCTGATAATGGAAAGTCATTAAAAAAATAAGGAAATGAAATTCATCTGTATATAGCTCCATATCAAACATAGATGGTCAACACCCTATTACCCTCAAGGTAATGTCCAAGTAAAAGCATATGATAAGACACTTATCAAAATTCTTAATAATATTTTCAGCAAATTTGGCTTCCATTATCACTTACAATTATTCCATGCCTTATGGGCCTACTGTACCAATATCTACATGCATATAGGTGCAACATCCTAATCCCTAGTTTTTAGCTTTAAGGTTATCCTTCCTATTGAGATCAATTTGCCCTCTCTGCATATTTTATTATAGGGTATCATTGATGACAAAGAATATAGAGTGTACATGTTACAATAGCTAGACATCTTGGATGAGAAATGACTATCCACATTCTTAAAGCATATTAGACTTGGCTACACCTTAGTTATAACAAGTGCATCATTCTTAGAGAATTTGAAGTGGGTAATCTCGTAATGAAGGAGAATCAGATAAACACTAATGCAGAACATGAGAAGAAAGACAAATTTGAGATAAATTGGCTAGGCCTTTTCATTGTCACTATAAATTATGTTTTAGTGGCATACATATTAGCTACACCAAAAGGGTACAAGTTATATGAGCCCATAAACACTATACATCTCAAGCATTTTTATGCTTGACTTGATTGAGCATTGTCTATGAGAGTCCTTGCTTGGGGGAATCCCATTAATTTTTACATTCCCCTTTCTTTCCTTTTCTATTATCTAGTCAAGACTTGTATTTCTCCCATCTCCTTTTACAATCTTTATCTTGATTATTACATATAGGTATTACATGTGGATTCAAACAATAGTTCAAGACACATTCCACATTTGGTCATCATCAACACATACTTACAGGCATAATTTAAGAATATCAGAATGCTTTGGCATGCTTAGTAGTCCTTGACATAAATGATTTTAGCTCTTTTATGGTCCTTTTCCCCATTCCATTTTGATTTAATTGCATCCTAGTCTTTTTTTGAGTGATAGGCCCTTCGTCTCCCACTTTTGTTGTTTGGTTTCTACATATCATTATAGCCAGTTTAGTTATTATTTGAGCCCTTACCCAAGGTTATTTTTCCTTTGCTAGATGGTTTCTTGTACATTTGATTATACATTTCTTGTATATCCTACTTGTAAAATGTTCATGCATATCTTATTCAAAAAACCCAAAAGAATTGAAATGTTCCAAACTTCTAAAAATTAAAACATTCTAAAAAGGACTCACATCTCTGAAAGAGATATAAAACCACATTGTTTTTACATAATTTGTCATCTTGTTTACCGATGGATATTCTTATTGGTTTTTTTCTGGGTGACACTATTTGAGTACCATGTGGGAAATTGATTTTATCGCCTTTTATGTTAAACTTTTCATTATTTCACGGGTGGGCAAAACTTTCTTTAAATAATGACTTCTCTATTTTATTCAAATCACACTTGATCATTCAATTGCATTTTGATTATCCCATTCCCCTAGGTGTTTTCCCATGTCTTGGGTGGGTATGTCGTATTCTAACATGATCATTTTGATTCCACATTGTCATTCATTACACTCTCATTTTTGGGAGAACTACATTGGTCTGAGGTACACACAAACTATGTAGATAGTCTTTGGCTACATGGGGTTAGCTCAGGGTAGCTCGAACACTATCATTTCCATTTTTCATGTTCCCTTTCAAACTCATTTATGATATCACCATTTCAAAATTTATTCTTATCTTACATTCTCATAATGTTGTAAGTTATTTTTATCGTATGCTCTCTCCATTTTAGAGTTAATCTTATTATGATCCATAAATTTGACTCAAGAGAGGAGGCTAGTATGGTGTTAGTTCCAAAAATAATAAAATCAACACACTAAACAAGATAACATCTTTAGGCCTAGATCATGGGGGGATCTTAGTGAATAAATAAATTAAAAACACAACTAAAATGCAAAGAAATGAAGACTTATTTGCCTTACTTGATTGGTCCAAGATGATGTGTTCGTTGGCTTGCTTGGATTGTGATCATAAGGTCTTCATCAATGTGGCTTGGTTATCTCCATCCCCTCTTAGCACCATGGCTGGCTTGATGGCTTGGATTGATTTTGAAATTATAACACTATACATTTGCTTCATGAAATCCAATCCAACATTATAACTCTACTAAGTTCCAAGCTCTCAAAATGAAGAGATCTAGGCTTGCTTTTATAGGTTTTGAAATGACTTGGAATGGGTTAAATATTAACCTTGGTTGGCTTAGTTAACCCCAATAGGGTTGAAAGGTGTCTAAAATCTCATGATTATCATGAATATGTGTGATTTGAGATATTTTGAATTTTGACAACTCACAAAAGGTCATGATTACTTTTATGATGCTCTTTAGGATATTTATTGAATTTTCCTTTTTGATAATTGATTTATTTGATCATGGATGAATTTAATTGGGCTTAGGATTAAGATTTGAAAGTTAATCAACCTTTGTTAAGGATTTGAACATTTGTAATTTTTTAAAATTTATTCCATGTGTATTTACCCAATTTTAATTGATTTATGGGCCAAGTTGATTTATTTGTATGGTTATGAATTTAAATTTGAGACTTATAGAAATTTTTAGGCTAGATGGTCAATGGTTGGTAAGAATTGGTCTAAAGTTAGGTATGAAGCCATTGGTGGCCAATTTTAGATGTCTATAGTTTACCCCTATTTAGGAAGGCATTGTAAGTTGTAAGCATAGTAACATATTTTCAAAGAATAAAATGGTCATGTTGTGCTTATGACTTCAACGGTGATGAATAAACTATAGTTTCCCCATCGAGGGAGCAGTTGGCAAATGGTCCCTCAAAAGAAAGAAGTGAGACAAAGGGACCAAATAAATGAAGATGATGGGGTGAGAACACAATGATTTTCCCAAATTTGGGTAAACTCAATAAGAATATAAGTGGGATGGTATACAATGGTTTTCCCAAAGGTGGTTATAAGCATTGTACCATGATAGTGTCAATAAGGTATGATAACACAATGATTTACCCAAAGGTGTTTATAATCATTGAGAAGATAGAACTACCTGTAGACATCCATTTCTAACACCATTTATGTTTAAATTATCAATTTTACTTGAATTGCACTCAAGTGCAAATTTTAGGTCAAAATCCATAAAATGCCCTAACTAGTTCAAACTTGTCACTTATAAGTGCCTATTTAGGTCAAAGTATCCATAAATAGGGCAATGCATTTAATGGGCCAACTAACTTTGATCAAATCATTTTGTGTCAAAATGACAATTTCACCATTTAGTACTCTGGATCACTCTTTTCTTCTAATTCATTAGTACACATCATGTACCTTTGTTATTTATGAGTGGAAACATCCTAAATGGGGATACAGATCTGATACATCTAACATCACCTTCCAATTCCTCTCCGGTCAAATTATGACCTAGTAATATGACTTTCTAACAATTTTGATTAATTGTGCACCAATTTCCAAATAATTGCACTAAACTTGATTAAACTTACTCAAGACAATTAATCCAGTTTAAGTGCTTAAGTAAGAATTACATAGATCCTTTTGAATATCTCATTATTAGAAATTGATTTTGAATATCTGCATCACTTAGTGACATCATCTATGGGGTGGCATCCATCAATCCATAAGTGCATAAAATTATAGAATTATGGGTCACCCTTGGCTAGTTAATACCTTCTATGCCTCTTTAGTGTTTATTTATCTTGAGGATTTTTATGAGTTTAATTCTAAATATTAGGATTATCCATGGCCACACATCTCAATCTTGTGATGGATGATCGCGGTTGATCTTGACCAATCTCAAAAATCTACAAATAGAGAGGCCATGGACATGAATTTTAAGCTTGAATATTGCAAAATTATAATGTTAAATTATTCCCACAATCCTTTGCATTTGATCATTAATTTTGTTTGAAAGCTTCATTGATAGGTTATTTTAGTGATTTGGAATCATGAGCCTATGTTTTATGGAGTTTTATTGAGACATTAGTGGAGTTTGCCACCTTTTTTGACAAAGACAAGGATGCTTGATCAAAGGAGGACATGATTTTGAGCCACATGGGTATGGTGAATCCATTTGGGAGGGTAATATGATGTTTTCTTTCTTTCATTTGTTTCTTTCTATCCTTTTTAATTCCCATAGGCATAGATAGGCTTAGTTAGTTAGTTCTTTATGCATTTTTCATGATATATGGACTAATGTTTGACTAACTTGCTTTGTAATTCTCTCTACATCTTGGCACACCTAGTGGGATAAGACACATCCCACACATGAAGAAGATCATTTTATAACTTTAAAATATTCATTTAGACCATTCAAACTATTGAAAATGGATTTTCTAACTTTATTTTACCATTTTTGTTTGCCATGGATTTACACAGTTACCAGCATTGGCTAGTAAAACTGACATCGATTGGATAGATTAACTAACATCAACTGGTTACCTGTCACCAGTCATATTGGTATAACTGATTTTAGTTAGATAACCATCATCAGTTAGAAAATGTAACCATCATCAGTTATATAACTGATGTCGATCACTATGTTTTTCTTAAAACATAGACTTGAGAGCTCTTTTTCTAAAGTTTATTATTTCAAACACAAAAGAGCTTCAAGGCTAAAGGACATGCTAACATTTTTTTTGTAGGATGAAGCTTGACATTTTCTAAAAACATGTTTTAGATCACCTTTTACATGTTTAAAAATCAATTAGGAATCTTGTTTTGGTGTTTAACAAAAAAAATTTAGATGTTTATCGTAAATGTTTTCAAAGTTAAAACTAAGACCAAGGGGTCAAATGAACACCACCTCATTTTCCATTTGGGCTTAAAATTGAACTCACCTTTCCAAGTTTTTGTATTAACTTAGTTGTTTAAGTTAAATCTTTGTTTGGCAAAAAGAGGGATGTTACATGTATGCTATTCCATTTGTCCCCTTTAGGAAACCCTTGGAATCAAAAGCACCATTCCTATTACAAGTAGCCTAGTCCAAGGCTTAGAAATAAAGTCATCTAAAACACTCCAAAAAAACTTTTCAAAGTTTGGGTGACCTTGAAAATGACCCTAAAGTCTTTCTATTTCATGATTTATTTATTTTTATGCAAACTTGGCCTACGATGGGGTACGTCATTACCGCCTAGAAGATTTCTAGGAAAGCTTTGACCTGGGGTTTCATCTCCCAGCATTGACTTCATTTGGCTCTTAATTAGAGTTACACATGGGATGTATCTGCATTTGGACATCGCACTACACTGAGCGAATAGTAGGGTGTAGTGGTTGTAAAAAGGAATAGACCTTTTTACAACCAGCCAATGCTATGGTCACCCAATTTATATGCTTATCTTTTGCATTGTTTGATGTGAAAGTCATTGTGAAATTTATTCCCCTAGAATAGTCTAAAACTTGCTAGTTTAGTAGACCCCACTTTGCCATACCTTGTCAGTTTAGACTTAAGACATTCATTTTTTGTCATTAGCTTACTTGGTCTTGATTTGTGTCTAAAATTTCTTGTTAACTCATTGAACTTAACCAAAACACATTATCCTCAATTTTATTGAGCAAGGGAGGTGTTACACTATCCAATTGGAAAAGTCATATTTTCCTTGTTTAAATTGTTATTGAACGCTTTGTGTCATATCATCCACTTTAGCAAAACCATGCTATCCACTTGAGTCTAGATCTTTCACCTAATTTGTTTAAATCCTTCATTTATAATCCACATTCAAAATTGAACCTTTCTAAGTTCTAAGGGTTGGTGTGTCAAAGAGGGTTCACCATTTGCACATTAAGCTTGTTCTAACTTGGGTTAAATTTTCCATTTAGATTGAAGGTAATTTATTAAGACTCAAAATCACATTATCATCTTGGTGGACTCAAGTCATCTTATGTATTGCTCATGCTTTAGTCTTAGAACATATTTTATCCTAATGGAATCATGTGGCGATGTTGTGTTGCCTATTTGGTCCTATCTTTATACTTAGTAATTCACGTATGTTTTTACATCTTGAGTTGCTTAGTTCATTTTGTCTTCTTCTTAATATGGAGAGCTTTCCTTTAAACTTCTAGGATTAAATTGTCAAAGTTGAAACTAGCTTTTACAGTACGTGTGTATCACAAAGATCTAGGCTTTGGTGTACTAGTTTTCACCTTGGGTCTTTGAGTTACCTTACCCTCTTCTGATCTATATGATTTCAACCTTACCAAAGGTTGAGTAAACTCGTGATCCAAATCTTCTAAATTGTGCATGGTTTCAAACCACCCACCCTTATAGTCTCATTAATACCTTGGTTATTTTTTTAAAAGAAAGCCAAAGCATACTTTTTTTGGTTTCCAAACATTGGTCCAAAGTTAGTCAAACACATGAAATAACTCTTTTAGACATGACTCAAAGTTTCACTCATAGTGGGGCCTCTTATGGCCTTAGTTATGAAGATGAGTAGTTTTATGATGTTCAAGATAACCCCATTATTTTTGATGATATCCCCACATACAATGAATATCAATCCCAAGAAGATCAAGATGAAGCCCTTATTAGATTGATAGAATTAGGTGCTAGAATACCTTCTAACTTTCCTATAGAACAATTATATACCTTAGTTAGAGAAGGAGAACAATGATGGCAAGAGCAAAATATGCACAAATAGACATACCTTCTTCCTCTAAAAAAGTAAAATAAAAACAAATAGAGTCAAAACCCACAAATCTAGATCTTCTAGTTAAGATAAAGATAATAAGTCAATGATATGCAGATCAAATTGTCACAAACTTAATTGACTCCCTAGTTGCCACTTTAATTCACAATGATGCTTCGAAAGAACAAGGAAATGTGGTTGAGAATATGCAACAAATATCATATGAGGACATTACCATAGTGGATCAAGGTAATATAAATGAATAGCTAAAGTCATAAGAGATCTTACAAAGTTTCCATTTGACATGGAACATAGATTCTTCAATCATCAAGAACCTCTTGTTACTTTACAAACTCAAAAACCCAAAATTTCAGTTCAAATTGAGGAAATCCCTCAAGACAATTTGGATAGTTCTTTTCAACCAACCCAAAAATTGGTAAATAAACATATAAATTTCCAAAATCAACAAAATACGAAACAACTAAATTCATGGAATGTTTTACAATCCAAGAATCAATGGCCTATATTCTCAACTCAAGGAGAAAATCAGAACCAAGTCATGGATCAAAAGGTATACACTCCCTATAGATCCACACAAAACCTAGGGCACATTCCACCCCAATAGCAACAAAACTAGGGGCACATTCCACCCCAACAACAACAAAAATAGGGGCACATTCTACCCCAAAAATAATGAAACCTGGGGAACATTCCATCCCAAAAACATCTTATTGAATCCACAAATGCATCAAATATGAAAGAATGGAATTTTATGAAGTAAATTGTTCAAATATTAGAGATGAATAATAGAGTCAAAAATTACAAATTTGATGAGATATGCCCATATCCATTTGATTTATCTATTCTCCAAAACCCCTTTCCACCTCATTTTGAGACACCAAATTTGACAAGCACAAGGGAAAAGGAGATCCATGCAAACACATACAGACATTATTCATCTTATGTCAAAAGGTTGCTTATATTAGTGAGTACTTACTATGACTATTTCCATGAACTTTAGGAGGACAAGTTCTTGATTGGATACTTAAACTACCCAAGGGATCAGTTTTAGATTGGAATGACTTATCAAAAAAGTTTGTTAACCATTTCTCATAAAACATAGAATTTGATTTAAGCATTATTGACTTATGAAAATCCAAGTGGTGTGATGGTGAAAGTTTTGCCACATATTTGCAAAGGTGGAGAGCATTGGTAGGTTACTTTCAACATAATTTGCTAGAAAAATAGTTGGTTGATATCTTTGCATAGAATTTGCATCATGAAGCTGCACATAATCTATGATTAGATTGTGATAACTCATTCGAAGAAATTATTGACAAAGGAGTGAAGATTGAGAAGGATGTTATTTCTAAGGGCCTTGTTAAGATTTTTGTGCAAGTTCAAGCATCTAATCAGAATAAATCACTGGTTCAAATAATATTGCAGGATAAGCCTAAAGGCTTTAGCAAAAATAAGAACATGGTTGGAAATGGGGTGACTAAAACAAGACATGTACAAATGGTACAGGCTATGTCTCCTCTAAATGTATAATTAACTCCCCCAAATCTACTACCTAATTTACAAAGACAACCTCCACAAAGGACATTTCATAAAAAATTTAGAGTCTTTATCAAGTTAGGAGAATTAGTTGAAATAGTGTTACAAAAGCTTATTACAACTAATTTAATTGTATGGCTAGTATCAAGGCTATTTCCTCAAGATCAACCAAAATCAGATTGGTACAAAGAGAATGAATGGTGTAAATTTCATCATGCTATTGGTCACAGTGCATATCATTATGTTTAATTACGACATATTATTGAGGAATTTATTGAAAGTGGTGAACTAGAAATTAAGTTGGCCCCTAATCAGGACACATATTAGGATATGGGAATCTATAAAGACTCCTTTCCTCAACATGATACACCACCACCAAGAAATAATCAAAATGGTCATAATCGAGGATAGAGGTAGAATCAAAACCAACAACAAGGTTAGAATCATAATGAGCATAATCAAGATCACAATTCCCATACTTATAATGTGGCTTATAACAATGTACCTAATGACTATAATAATATTGTGGGATGAATTTTTACAATCCACATTGCCACTGTTACTATAAAAACATGTAGCCAATCTCATGTTCCTCACAACATGGGACCCATTATTATAGGTTCAACACCCTCTCCCCCTAGTAATATCATGTTAAGTTCACATCATCATGTTGCTACTCTATTTACATAGGTTACTAATCCTAAACAATAACACCTTTATTCTAATTATAAAGGCTCCTCTTTGACCCAAAATTATAGATATATAGTTAGTCACCCACGAGTCACCATCCAAGGCCCTTTGCCTTCCTCTTCTAATTATAACAACTCCTTGCCACCTCTAGGTTGTGAATTCACAACTAGATGCCTACGAGTTACCATCTAGGGCCCTTCGCCCACTTCTTCCATAAAACCTAATGAGAACATTATGAAAATGGTTCCAAAGATGAATACTATCCTAACAAAGACTAAAATAGTTTAATCCACAATTCAAAGGCCTTATAGTCTAATGGATTAATTAGATAAAACCCCTACACAAATTTCCATATTAGAGCTCTTGCAGACATCTGAAGTCTAAAGAACCATTTGTAACAAACTTTTTCAAGAGTCTATTATGCCTAATGATATAAACCTTGATCAGTTCCAGAATCTAGCTGGAAACTTGTCTTCATTTTGGCAAATCACATTTGATCAAAAAGACATGTCCACCTTTGGCCAAAACCACAATAACCCACTATAGATTGAGATAATCATTGTGGATCACAAGATCAAGTAGGTTCTTATAGATAATGGTTTAGGGCTAAACATCATATCCCTTAAATTGGTACGATGATTGGGATACATGGATAAAGACATTCAACTAGAAACTATTACAATCAAGGCTTATAATAACATCGAGAGGGAGTCATCTGGTATAATTTGGTTGATAGTCATGGTTGGGTCTATTTTTCATCACAAATTATTCCATATTGTGGATATTGAGATTCATTATAACATACTTCTTGGTCAGCCTTGGATCCATGAAGTACAAGAAGTTCCATATACTCTTCACCAATGCCTTAAGTTTACCCATGATGGGATCAAGGTTACTGTTCCCATTGATTAGAAGCCATATCAATATTGTAAACATCTTGAAGTAGAGTTTCATAATTATAAATATTTCCAAGTTCTAAATTTATCACAAAGAAGAATAAAGCCATCATTTCTCATCCATCTCCATATAATTATATAGACCCTGGTGATCTAGCATCCACTTTGGTCGATCCATTTCCTGCATCTCTGGCCAAGCAAGTTATTATTAAAGACATAGGCATTTCCACATACCATTTGAAGGATGTCCTTCATAATAAAAAATTACCAAAATCCCCTATGACATTTGGTAAGCCTAAAACTTCCTAGACTTCTAACAAACTTGATCAAATTTGGCAACCAAAGAAGAAACAACCAAAATGTCTTATGGTTTTTGTACCTGTAATTGCATCAAAGAAAGATTGAGAGGCTTTTATTGAGGTAGATTAGTTATGTTCTAAAGGCCTTGCTAATTATTTTTAGAATCCAAAGTATCCTATCCCTAAAAAAATAATGGATCATTTTGACTATACAAGGAAAGGCCTTGGTCCATAGGTGCAAGGAATTTTAGAGCCCTTATCAACTGGAGTTGTCAATTGGAATCATGGTCTTAGAGTTAAACCACCAGAGGATGACCTCATGACATTTGATAGTGACTCTTCCAAAGTGATTAGTAATGAGACTCCTAGTAGTGACATAATGTCTCATTATAGCCTTTTTCATGATCTTGTTGACTCAGATTTGTTTGATTCAAACACCATATTGACCATAACACCTATTGGAACTTCCTTTCCTAAAATAGGACATTATATATTTACCATATATTATCCTAGTGGTGCTTCCCTTCCTAAAGTAGGACATTATACCTTTACCATTGGTGCTTCTCATCCTAAAGAAAACCCTCACTATAACCTATGCCTTTTCCATCATGAACTCATAGATTGAGATCAACAAAATTTAGTCATATGCCTCGATGATTTCCAAAATGAAGAATTGATTACAAAATACATGGGCCTACAAGATGCATTCCCCATTGGTGATCATAATTAGGGTTTTGATTTGTCATTGGATCCTTCTACCTATTTTGGAGAGCAAGCAAACCTTCTTGGTCATAATAAAGAACAAACATCGAGATCTTCAGGTGAAAACCTCTTTGAGGCACTTGTCGATCAGGGAAAAAGTAAATAAAAAGACAAGACTTCGAGTGAAAACCTATTTCAAGTGCTCCCAAGTGGGAAATTTTACTCATCCCCTCAACACATATAAATTCCATCTATCCCAAGTTCCATATCTAGTATGAGCATCTCTTTAGAACAACATCAAGTATTTGAGCATTTTGTTCTTGAGTTTCAGAGGTTTTTACCAATTGGCCTTTACCTGAGAAGGCAAATTCTAATTATTCATATTAGATGGATCTTTGGGAGGAAGAACAAGAAGATATAATAGAGGAAAATGATCATCACCATACATTTCCTACAATTTTAGAAGATGGATCCACACTCCTTATGGAGAGCACAACAGAAGTGAATTTGGAAACCCATGAGGATCCCAAAATTGTTTATCTTGGAGCTTCCCTTATTGAAGCAAAACATGAACATATTATATCCATTCTTAAGGATTATATAGACATATTTGCATGGGCATAATCTGACATGCTAGGATTGGACCCAAATTTAGTTGTGCATCATCCTGTTGTTCACCCTGGTGCTAAACCAATCAAACAAAAATTAAGAAAGATGCATCCACACATCACTCTTTTGGTTAAGGCCGAGTTGGAAAAGTTTTTAGGAGATAACTTTATCATATCACTAGACTTCTCTAAATGGGTTTCTAACATAGTACTAGTGAGTAAAAAGACCGTAGGCATATGTATTTATATTGATTTATATGATATCAAAAAAGCATGCCCCAAATATGATTTTCCTCTGCCCAACATCAACATGATCATCAACTCAATTGTTGGGTATGAGATGTTATCTTTAATGGATAGATTTTTTGGTTATAATCAGATCAAGATAGCCCTTGAAGATCAGCATAAGACCATGTTCACCACTCTGTGGGGGACATTATGTTACCAAGTCATGCCATTTGGTTTGAAGAATGCTAGAGCCACATATCAACATACAATGACTGTCATTTTCCATGACATGATGCATGACATTGTTGAGGAATATGTTGATGATATAATAGCAAAATTAAGAACAAGAGTTGGACACCTTGACATTCTATGAAGAATATTTGAGAGGCTTCATACATATAAAGTCTGCTTGAATCCTAAGAAATGTGTCTTTGGAGTCACATCAAGAAAATTACTAGGGTTCATTGTATCAAAATGAGGGATCGAAGTCAACCCTACAAAGGTCAATGCTATTATGGAAATGCCTCCACCAAACAATCTTAAATAGTTTCAAGGTTTACAAGGAAAGATCTAGTCTATATGTAGATTTATTTCTCAATTGGCTTATAAGTGTCACCTATTTAACCATCTCTTAAAGAAAGGGGTAACATTTTAGTGTGATGAAAATTGTTAGATAACATTTGCAAAGATTAAAACATACTAGGCCAATCCACTAGTCTCATGACCTCCAACACAAGGAAAGCCACTACTTATTTATATATCAACCATGGAACATGCACTAGGGGCACTTTTGGCTCAGCATGATGATCATGGTAAGGAACAAATTGTTTATTATTTAAGTCACACATTGGTAGCCTATGAACATAATTATATGCCTATTGAGAAGACATGATTAGCTATGGTGTTCACCATTCATAAATTGTGACATTATATGATAAATAACAAAACTATTGTTATCGCCAAGGTAGATCCTCTCGAGTTCCTCTTATTTAATGCAGCTCTTTAAGGATGCATGGCTAAATGGATTATGCTCCTCAGTGATTTTGAAATTGAGTACCAAAATCAAAAGGCAATAAAAGGATAAGTTATTTCTGACCAACTTATAGAAGCTACTATTATGGCCACTCAATGATCTGAGCAACATTTTAGGTGACAATTTGGGTGACGATTCTACCTCAATTGGTGGTAGAACTTCTGGGAGCCATAACTTTTGCATCATAGCTCTATTTGAATCCTCATTCGAATCATTGGAAATCTAAGAATGAGGGGAATGTCATAAGGTGGCATAGAGCTCTACTTGGTGGGTTTGACCCCTAAAAACCAAATGGAAGTGCCCTAATTTTTAATTTTAGTAGTGCAGTCTAAAAATAGTAAGTTTTTAAAAATAGTAATTCCTTGAATTCTATATTGTTGTGAATCATGGAAGTTGAACCATTTAATCTCCCTTGAGATTGGTGATCTTCCACATCCTCTTCCTACCTTAAAAATGTGTATAAATAAATATATAAATTGAGGCATATGTTTAGATCTACAAATTTGATCAATAAAAAATCTCTTCTCAGGGATAACATTATTACAATTGTGTTGTTCTTGTTTCTTGAATTATCTTTCAACCAAAGGTTCTAAGTTTTTGATCACTCAACCTGACAACTTTGACCTTCCAGATGATTCTATCATGTTGATAGAACAAGTATCACAAGAACCTGAATAGTGGATGATCCATTTTGATGGATCCTTCACATCTTGAGGGTCTAGAGCTAGAATATTGTTGATCATGCCATAGGGGTATTTGATCCATAAATCATTCCATATACAATTTCAATGTACAAATAATATGACTGAATATGAGGCATTGGTTGTAGGGCTTCATCTTGCTATAAAATGGGATATTCAAAGCTTAAAGATCTATGGAAATTCATAAATAATCATAAATTAGATAATTGACCAATATATAACAAAGGATGAAAGGATTTTTCCTTACAAGCAAATTGTCGATAACCTCAAAACACATTTTAAATCTCTGTAGTTTGAGCAAGTTCCATGAATCAACAAAAAATCTACCGATGCCATGGCAACAATTGGTTTCATGATTCAAATGCATGATAGTGCTAAAGATTATCAGTTCTTAATTGAAAATATTCTTCACTTAGCAAATATTATATCATATTCAGAGAGGATATGTACTGTTGTTGATCCTAATCCCTCACCTGACCTACCATGGTACCACTATTTTTATAACTATTTCCATAGTCATGTATTTCCCACCAACCTTTCCAACAATTAAGAAAAACTATTCCTTCATCACTTAACATGTTATATCCTTCTTGAAAACATGATTTATCATAAAGGCTATGATGGAATGCTTCTTCAATGTTTATCTTTGGGAGAATCTAAGATGACATTAAAGGAGCTTCATGAAAGAATGTGTGGGGCCCATACCAATGGTGTAGTCCTAGCAAAGAAACTCTTTATAATAGGCTATTATTGGCCCAAAAAAGAGATATATGCTTGTAATTATGTAAAGAAGTGTGTTCCTTGTTATCATTATGGAAACTTGATTCATGTACTTTCCTTACCATTGCAGCTGATTACAACACCATGGCCATTCTCAACATGGGGTCTTGGTCTTATTGGAAAAATTAACTTAACATCTTCAAATGGCCATAAGCACATTTTAAATTAAACTAAATACTTTACCAAGTGGATTGAGGCCATTCCTCTCACTTATGTTATCGAGAAACAAATAGCTAAATTCATTCATTACCATATCATCTATCGATATAACATACCATCCCATATTATATCTAATAATGGTAGATCCTTTGTGAACCAGGATGTGAAATATCTTTGTACAAAATTCAAGATCAAGCACAAAAAATCCACTCCATATAACTCGTAAGGCAATGAACAAGCTGATGTATCAAATAAAACCATTCTATCCATCTTAAAGAGGATTTTCAATGATGCTGGCCATAATTGGCACTTGTAACTCTTTCCTACCCTTTGGGCTTATCAAACCAATCATCGCACCCCAACTAGAGCTACTCCATACTCTCTTATTTTTGGCACTGAAGCTATCATCATAGTCAAGATTGAAATCCCATTAGTAAGAATATCACTAGAGCACATTAAGGATAATGAAGATGATAGAGCCTCATGACTACATGAACTAGAGCTTCTTGATGGTAAGTATTTGGATACACTAGAAAACTTGCAAGCCTAGCAAAATAGATTGCAAAGAAGTTATAATAAATGCATTCTCCCTCAAGAATTTGAGATTGGTGACTTGGGTCTGAAAGAGAACCAAAAGAATATGAATGATAAACCCAAAAAGAAAGGAAAATTTTAGCCTAATTGGTTAAGACCATATATTGTCACAAAAAACTATGGATCAGGAGCATATCAGTTGGTTAAACCTAATGGTGAAGAACTTTCAGAGCCCATGAACATCATATACCTTAAAATGTTCTACGCATGAACATCTTTGAACCATTGTCTATAAAACCTATGACTTAGGGGCAACTTGTGCTGTCATAATTTCATCCCACCCTTTTATCTTACCTTGAACACATTTTATACTACCCTAGTCCACTTTTCATGATTCTTGAAAGTAAAGGCTTTGAATCCTTGGCACTCTGGACACATTCTTCATTCTGGATTGCTCTCTTTAAGAAGCATATTCTTTGTTATGTTTGTTATGTCTAAGACATGTTATAAGATTAAACAATTTTATCCCTTGACCAATTATGATATCAATTATGTCTCATGAAGATTATGAACATCCTCAATAGCAGTTCTAAAAAGTAGTTCAGCTAGGATAGTATTGTGTAGCTTCAAACAAGTGAACAAAAACATCTTCTCAGTTATAGACCATTGCTACACTGTTTTAGATAGGTGAATGTAGATACTTCTTTACTCCAAGTTACACATTATTCTATATCACATTTTATACTCTTTATTTTTTTATCAAGAGCCTCTCTCTCATCAATTTGTAAGCATGGGATGTTGTAGCTGAATTAGCTATCTTATTAGAACCTCTACTCTTAGGACATACATCTCCTCGACTAGATGGTCCCACCTTGTGCATATTTTGTCCCAAAAATAGAAAAAACATTAGAATTACTTTAAAAATACCAAAAACATCAGAACATGATCCAAAAAAGAACAAAAACATTATCTCATGCTTCTATATGTTTGTACATTCCTATTACACCATGTTACAATCATGCCACTTTGCAAGCATAGAAATACCAATTCATTTCATCTTGTCCCATGCACTTGCCATTTTTCAAGATCATTCTTTCTCATCTCATCAACTTCTTATTTGCCAAACCATTCTCATTTTTTTGTCGTATCTTCCATTTCTTCTATAACATTAATCATGTTGGTTTGATCATCATTTTTATTCTATCCCATTTCCTAGGAGAACTACATTTAGCCTAAATTTCATGTTGGAACATGCATCCATGAAACTATGCAGGCAATGTCCACTTGTTTTATACATCTGGAGTCGGCTCAGCTAACCCTTTCCTTTTCTTCTCTTCCCCCATTTCTTCTATCATTGTTCCTCTTTAATTAAGGAACAATTGTCATGTCATTGTTCTTTGTTATGATGTGGGGGAAATTAAAACCTGTACTGCACATACATGAACATTTGTCTTTAAATCATACTAACTTGGTTTTTATTTGTGTGTGTTTATTTGAGTTTTCTTGGTGTTTTGTTGTGCTTTTACATCTCTCCTTTTATTTCTTATCCTTTTTCTTACTTCTTAACTTATCTTGGTCTTGTGTTTCCTTATTTGTTTTTGCTTCTCTTTTAAGTTTCAGAACATCTTGATGATTCACATGGATATTGATTATTTAAATCTTGATCCTATGTTATTACGTTGTTCTTGGACCATTTTATTTATTTGATTATTCTTGATGTCTTATTTTTCTATTTGATTTTGATTTTCTCTTTTGTGTTTTAGAACATCTTGATGAGTCACATGGATCATGATTATTCATATCTTGGTCTCATGTCATTAAGATGTTCTTGCCTTTTATTTTTAAATTTTTTAATTCCTACTTAAGATCATTTCTTGATTTCAATTTAGGTTCACTTATGTTTGTCTTTTTCTTTGTTTTTTCTTTTTTGTTTAAATGTAAATCACTGTAACTCTAGTTTTGGTCATTATTTCACCATTATCCTTAGTTATAGGTATTCACATTTGAACTGGCTCAACATAATTGAAATCTTATTTCATTTTAAGTTATTAATACTTATGATGCCTAATTTATTTTTCTATAGCAAGTACTTTGTGCTCAGGTCTCAAAGTCTTAACATCAACATTAGCTCCAATGAATGATTATAAAGAACACTTTAGAAAACCTAGGCTCATGATATGGAATTAGGATTCTAGGTATCATGTATTTTAAGCTTCTTTATCTATTCTAAGATGTGTATCTCTTTGCATACATTGTAAGTATAATCAATTCTTGGTCATTTTTCATCATATTAGAACATGAATCCATGGAACTATGTAGGTAGTGCTCAATTTCTATTGAGGTCAGCTTGGCTATCTCCATTCTTCTTTTCATCTCTCTCATCACTTTGTGCAGACTCATATGCTTGGTTTTATATGGATTTCTAAAGCCTTTACACCATCACATGTATGTTTGCACCCACTCACTTTAACCTATCTTTTGGGTTATATCATTGAGCTATTTTACTTACCAATTGCCCATACTAGGGCACAACATCTAAACCACATCTAAATCAAATCATCTATACATGGGAGAATAATTATTTATTCTTTATCAATGATCAAGATTTGACTTATAGGGGCAAAACTATTTTATCATGATCAAATCTGCTCTACTGGAGTACTTCTTATTATATTCTCTTTGGAGACCCCATTATAATGGTGCTTCCCTTCCTGAAGTAGAAGGCTTTCTCTTTTCCTCTAATTTCACGATCTCCAGACTGATGCCTATGATGGCAATATTTTAGTGTGTAACTTGTCTCAGGATTGATCAATGTTGTAAGCGTGCAACTTGTACTCTCAAATTAGGTACATTTAAAGTGTGTTCCTTACATTTATGGATTATATCTTTCCCATTCCCCCTATTTATGGGGCCTATTATACTCTAATTATATTTTGATCATTGATGGTAATCATGTGTGTAAGCATTAGCTCATCTAGATATGATATATTCCATGGGTTAATCTCTCACTTTCTCTCTCTTTTTGAGAGTCCATCCTTTTTTCCATCCTAGTATTTCCTCTCGAGGGGGCATCATGAGTCTATTCTAATTTATTCTTGACATTTATTCACTAGAATATCTCACTATACCTTCTCAAATAGGGGCAAAATATAGACATCAAGTTCCTAACACCATTTGTGTTGAAATTATCAATCTTACTCAAATGCACATTTTACATCAAAATCCATAAAATGCCCTAAATGGTTCAAATTTGTCACTTACAAGTGCCAGTTTAGGTCAAAGTATCCCTAAATAGGGTAATAAATTTTATGGGCCAGCTAACTTTGATAAGATTATTTCACATCAAAATGATAATTTCACCATTTAGTGTTCTGGATCACTTTTTTTTTCTAATTCATTGGTACACATCACGTACCTTTGTTATTTGTTGTTGGCAACATCCTAAATGGGGATACAGATTCAATGCATCTAACATCACCTTCTAGTTCTTGTCTAGTCAAATTATGACCTAGTAATATGACTTTCTGACCATTTTGATTAATTGTGCACCAATTTCCAAAGAATTGCACTAAATGTGATTAAACTTACTTAAGCTAATTAATCTAGTTTAAGTACTTAAGTAAGAATTCCATAGATATTTTTGAATATCTCATTATTAGAAATTGATTTTGAATATTTGCATCACCTAGTGACATCATCTATGGGGTGGCATCCATCAATCCATAAATTTATAAAATATCAGGATTATGGGTCACCCATGCCTAGTTAATGCCTCCCATGCCTCTTTAATGCTTATTTATCTTGAGAATATTTATGAGTTTAATTTCAAATATTAATATTATCCATGGCCACATATCTTAATCTTGAGATGGATGGTCATGGTTGATCTTGACCAATCTCAAAAATATATAAATAGAGAGGCCATGGACATGAATTCTAAGCTTGAATATTGCAAAGTTATAATGTTAAATTGTTTCAACAATCCTTTGCATTTGATCATTGATTTTATTTTCAAGCTTCATTGATAGGATAGTTTAGTGATTTGGAATCATGAGCCTAGGTTTTAAGGAGTGTTCTTGAGACATTGGAGGAGTTTGCCACCTTTGTTGACAAAGACAAGGACTCTTGATCAAGGGAGAACATGCTTTTGAGCCACATGGGTATGGTGAATCCATTTTGGAAGGTAATATGATGTTTGTTTTCTTTCATTTGTTTATTTCTATCTTTTGTAATTTTAGGAATAGATAGGATTAGTTAGTTAGTTCTTTATGCATTTTTTATGATTTATGGACTAATGTTTGACTAACTTGCTTTGTAATCCTCTCTACAATGCCCTTGCTAGGATAGAAAAATAGGATAACAACATGACCCAAGTAGGCATAATAAAGAGTAAATTATTAGAATTGATGAAAACACAATGATTTTCCCACAGGTGGTTATAATCACTGAGAATGTAGGTGGGATAGTGTATAATGGTTTGCCTAAAGGTGGTTATAATAATTTTTTTATTTTTCATCAAACTTATTGTAGCCACTACCTACATTGTACAAAAAACATGAGTGATAACTGATGATTGAAAACATGATGATGATAACTTGATACAGAGGATAAAGATGAATTGTGAAATTATTTCATTGTTTAATTACTCTATTTGGGATGTGATCAAGATTACCTATAAGTAGGGAGATGTTCATCTGAACTAAAAAAGGTTGAATTTTTTTCATTCTTTAATTAATCTATTTGGGATATGATTGATATGTGAATGAGATTAGTGCTAGTGCCAAGGAGATGTTGATATTTCCATTGTTGTGTAGACCTCTCAAAGCTAATTTTTGCTCTAACACTTAATGGTAGGCATCATGATAGAAAATCATGAGGACTTGGCCAAAATATTCATAAGGACTGACTCTCAATCTAATACTCAGAGGAAAACAATGCACCAATGATAAAAACCATGATGAAAATGTTGATGTATGAATACAGATAGATTTAAGAATAATTCCCATGGAATCACCCAATGAACACTCATAGAATTGAATCAAGGTAACAATACTTAAAGCAAATAAACATGCACACAAATAAAAAATAAAAAAAACAAATAAACAAACAACTATTAGTCCTAATGTTAGTAAAAATAGTGTGACAAACATTACCCCTAGAAAATAAGCGATAACTTAACAAAAAAACATGATGAGAGAATAGAAGAAAAGAAAGGGGGTGGCTAAGCTGTCTCCAAATGCACTAGGAAAGTGGATGATGCCTATATAGTTTTGTGGATGTTATATCCAATAAAAATTCAAGATGAATGTAGTTCTACCAAGAAGTGGGAAGAAAATGATAATTGATGAAAAAAAAACATGATAGATGTGATAGAAGAATAGTAATGAAATCACAAAATAGAGAGAGTATGGGATAAAAGGCCAAAAAAGGATGGGGAAACTAAGTGATAAGTGATTTCTTATGACTTAGTAAGGGTTCCCATAATCCTTAAGGCAAAGAAGTGGTCAATTATTTTGATTTTTTAAATGATTTTCAAATGTGTTTGGAATTTTCTAAGCATCTAAACTCGATTGAAAATGACAAGACACTAAATGGTCCAAATTCACAAAATAGAGAGAGCATGGAAAACTTGAAATGGATGCTCACAAAATGGTGAGAGCATGATGGAAAGGGGGACTGAGCTGACCTCAACATGAATCAAACATGACCCACATAGTCTTAAAATGGCCCTAACTCATAGGAGTTCCACTTTTCAGCGGCGGAGGAATCTGACTAGTGTAGTAGCCAATTCAAACAAAATAGGCTCAGTTGATACGATGATATGTCAAGGCACAATAAACAAATGTTGCCCCTAGTTTTCCCATAGATAGTTATAACTAAGATACAATAGATCATATTAATGATACTAATTTACCCATAAGTGGTTATAATTAGTAGTAAGACTAGTGAGATACTAATTTTCCCTTGTAGGTGGACATAATCAGGCTCACATAAATAAATATGATAAGAAGGGAATAATAAATGAAGGATGAAACTATCAAACCTCTTGTTATATTAATCTAAAATACTAATTCTATCTAGAATACTTGAAATGACTACTAAAATTGATTTGGTTCTTTGTTGAAAATGTGAAACCAATGGATGAACCAAGGTCAAGTGGGATAGGATATGATGGATCAACACATGATTTGGATGATATAATAGGATTTTAAAATGGATACATGATAGGTTGGAAGGATGATAGGAAGTCAGAATTTTATGGTACAAAGAAAAATGTTGATAATATGGTATAACTTGAAATGATCCTAATAGACACTACATCGTATCACTCAAGCATAGTACTACTTGAGGTGTATAATTTTTATAGGCTCATCAAATTCATCCCCATCTAGTGTGGTGATCCTATATTCTCCTAAACCATAGTTTGAAACAATGATGAAAGGAGCACCTAGTTGGGTTTGAACTTGCCTTTATATATATTTTTTTGGCCATGGTATTCTTTTGGTTTTCTTTGAGGACAATATCACCAAATTTGAATTGTCTAAGTTTTACGTGTCGATTATATTGGCCATAGAGTCAATTATGATAGGATTGAAGGTTTTTAACCACATCCATGATTTTATCATCAAAAAACTCTAGCTCTTAAAGGCAAGCTAATTGATAGTCATTGTCATCTAGAAAATGTTTGAAAGAGATGCCTAATGATGGTAACTCAACCTTAATGGGAAGAATGGATTCAATGGGAAGAATAGCTTCAGTGCCATAAAAAAGGGAGTATGAAGTGGCTCTTGTTGGTTTATGGTGATTAGTATAGTATGCCCAGAGGGTGTGAAATATTTGAAGGTGCTAATGATGACCAACATCATTGATAATATTTTTAAGAATGTTGATAATGGTTTTGTTTGATGCTTTGACCTAGCCATTACCTCAAGGGTAATATGCCATGGAAAAGTATTGTGTGACCTTGTATTTGAAACATATATTTTTGACATCCTTGTTATTGAATGATCTTCTACTATCATATATAATGTCAGAAGGGATACCATAGTGACAGATGAGATGGTTGAAGGTGAATTTGGAAATTTACTTTTTAGTCACATACATGAGGGGTATAGCTTCAACCCACTTAGTGAAATATTCTATAGTGGTGAGGATGTGTTTATGGTCATCTGATGAGGTGGGGTTTATATTCCCAATGAGATCAAGGCCCCATGTAGAAAATGGACATGGTATCAACATTGATTTCAAAGTATTGGCTAGGGCATGAAATATATTTGCATGTCATTAACATTTATCACATCTTTTCACATATGTAGATACATTTGCATCCATTATTGGCCAATAATAGCCAATACACAAGATATTTTTGGACAAGAATACCCCAAAGGTGTGGGCTCCATATACCCCTTCATGAACTTCTTGTAATGCTAGTATAGATTTTGTCAAAGGTAAACAATGAAGTAGAGTTCTATCTAAATTGTGGTGGTATAGGGTTGGTCCAAGTAAGGTATAATGTTGGGAATTATGAATGAAGGATTTGGTTTGTTTGAAAGATAAGTTTGGTGTTAAAACATGGTTGTGTAAATATGCATATAGGTTAGAATACCAAGTAGAGCTGAGACCAACATTATCATAGATCATTATGATGGTTGATGGTTCATGAGATGGCATTGTTAGATTTTCAATGAGAAATTAGTATTCCTTTGCTATGTATGTATGTTTAATGAGTGACCCAATGTTAGCCATTAAATTTTATATCTTATTTTTTCCCTTGGTAAATGCTCAAATTATATGTCAATAATCTAATGCTTTTGAGTATCTACCATGACCTTGTAGGGAACCAACTTGTCATCTTTGGTCTGAAAGTGGTTTGTAACCTAATTGATGATTAACTTTGAATCACCATAAATCTTTATATGAGATATATTCAATTATAATACTTATGAAATCCTTGCTATGAGTGCCTTATATTCGGCCATGTTATTAATATAAGGAAAGCTGATTTTGAATGACTTAGGGATTAGGTCCATTATGGAGTGATAAACAAATAGCTTGCCCCTGATCCATGCATTGTGAATGATCCATCAAAATATATTTTTTAGTGTTACTCCTTAAGGAGTGTTTAAATTATGGTCATGATGGATTCATGAATAAATTATAATGTGAGGGTTTCTATGTCTGAAAGGGGTGCTTCATCAAGTTGATCGACAAGAACTTGCCCCTTGATGGATTTTTGGTTCACATATTCTATCTCAAAATCACTAAGAAGCATGATCCATTTAGCCATGTATCATTTTAAATTTGTTTTAGATAGTATATACTTGAGTATATATACTTTTGAAATGACCATGGTCTTATTATCCAACTTGTAATGTGAGTTTCTGAGCTACAAATACCATGGCTAAACAATATTTTTTGATGGGCATATAATTATGTTCATATGATACCAATGTACGGATTAGATAGTACACTACATGATATTTTCCATTGTCATCATGTTGAGATATAAGTGCCCCAAGGGCTTTATCTATTGTTGATAGATATAAAAGGAATGGTTTCCCTAGAATAGGAGGTAATAGAGCTGGCAGATTTTCAAGATAGTCCTTTATCTATTGAAAAGATTTTTGACAATCATCGTCCCAAATAAATGTTACAACCTTCTTCAGTAGATGTGTAAATGGGTGGCACTTATCATCTAATTGAGAGATGAATCATTGAATAAACTAGATTTTGCCCTATAAACTATGGAGTTACTTCAGATTGGTCAGTGGTGGCATCTCTATTATGGCTCATACTTTGGCTAGATCAACTTATATACCCCTGTAGCCAAGAAATTTACTTGATGTGATGCCAAAAACACATTTATTAGGGTTAAGCCTAAATTTATATTCATGTAATCACTCAAATATCCTCTTCAATGTGGTTGGATGATCAAACCTAGTCTTTAATTTGCCTAGTATGTCATTGGCGTAGTCTTTAACAATGTCATGCATCATATCATGAAACATGAATGTCATGGATCTTTGATAGGTGGCCCCTACATTCTTGAGACCAAATGGAATAACTTGATAAAAAATGTTCCCCACAAAGTGGTGAATGCTATTTTGTGTTGGTCTTCTGGTACTATTATGATGTGATTGTAGCTTGAAAAATTATCCATCAGTGAAAGCATCTCATAACCCATTGTGGAGTCAAAAATCATGTCAATGTTTGGTAAGGAAAATTCATCCTTGGGGTAAGCTTTGTTTATGTCCCTAATATTAGTATATATTCTAATTCCTTTTAGCTTTTTACTGATAGGTACAACATTAGAAATCCATTTAGAATAGTTTATTGGCCTGATACATCTCACTTACAAGAGATTCTCTAACTCTTTCTTTACCAAGACAATAATGTGAGGATGCATTTTGTGTAACTTTTATTTCACTAGTTTAGCATCATGATGTACCATAAGGTGGTGAAAAACCAAAGCAAGGTCCAAACTAGGCATGTCAAAATATGCCCAAGCAAATATATCCATAAATTCCCTCAATAGCGTTGTAAGGACTTCACGTTCCTCCTCAGTGAGTAATCCACTTTGGGTCATCTAGGGACCCTATGTTTACCTCTATTATATCTTCCATTAGAAGGGTCAAACCATCTTTAAGATACTGGGGAAAAAAAACTATTTTTCTATGTTAGAGTCCTCTATTAGGACTAGTTATTCAATTTCTCCTAGGCATGATGAATCAGAATCCCCCAATGGGAGGGATGGCCATGTAAAAAATGTTATTGAAAACTATTGAATAATGTGATCAAATGCTTGTTTTCTTCAAGACTAAATTCAGATCCATATACAAATTCATCATCATTGGTATCTTAGATGATCTGATCAAAATCTTATTATTATTCAAGACTAAACTCAGACTGATAGACAAGTTCGTCGTTGGTGGTCTCTTGGTATAAATTTAAAGAAGGCTGAACACCCCCATCTAGTAGCACCTAAAATAGGTTTTCACCACTAGACCGACCTTTATCTTTACTTTTTCCTTGGTCATAAATCACCTCAAAGAGGATTTCACTTTGGGACCTCAATGTTTTATTTATTTTCTTTTAGCTAAGGGTGTTCACTTGCTCTCCAAAATATGCTTCAAGATCCAGTTTGATTGAGAACCCTAATTTATGGTCTCCCAACTGAACATTGTCCCTAAGGCCTAGAAATTATATAAGGTCTCATCATAATGGAACTCATCAATTGGCACATTGGATTCTTGTTGGTATTAGTCTATCAATTAGGGATAATAAAATGGTACTAGATTATGATGAGTGATTGGTTGAAGGGTATAAATGACTTTATTATCAAATAGATTGGTTTGGGATAAGTCATCAAATTGGTTATGATCAGACTCTACTTTTTTATCAACATCATCATTAGTAGTCATTGGTAATTAAACTCAAATAATATTTTATAGGGTCACCCTCATGGGGTTTATATCCAAGTCCATACTTTCCTTTGTACTTAGTCATAGAAATTGGCTCAAATGTTCCCTATTGATTTGGCCTAAGACCTCCTCCTTCATAGTCCTAATATTCCATGATCTGGTTAGGAATGGGATACTTAGAATTTTTGTAATAATTGGCCAATTTTTCAATCTATAACCATGATTCATCACCTTCAAGAGGGATTTGTCCTTAGCCAATGGTTGATATGAATGTGATGGGTGATGGACTATGTAGATTGCCTTTTCCTTTTCTTTTTCATTGCATGAGTGGTTTGGCTTCTGGTCTTCTAAAGGAATTTGGGTTTTATGGAAGCTTTGTAATGTGAAAGGTATCATGCGTTAAATACTCTCCTAGGCCATTATCTGAGATAGTATAATTATTGTACATTTCAAGAGGCAACATGTGGAAAAGGGAATCAAGGTATCAAGGTCAATGTAGTTGGCCTCTGGTAAGTCAATAGGTATGGCTTTCCCTTTATCATACTTGGTGATTAGATTCATGCTGAAATGGTAATTATGGCTCTTGAACTTGGCATCTAGATGTTTGTAACACTCATATGGATGTAAATCTCTTAGAATACTAACCTCCATCCCTGAATGGGAAAACTTGATACACTAGTGTAACGTCAATGGGATTACAAGAATCTCATGTAACCAAGGTCTACCCAGAATCATATTGTATGAAAAATTAAAATATATCACATGAAAAATTATATCATGGGTCAAGGGCCCAATGATAACTTGTAAGATAATTGTGCCTTGTGATTTTTGATCTTCATTGTCAAAGGATTTGATGGTGATTATTTCTACTTGGAGATTTATTGAGGTGTACCTGAGAAGCTTTTAGAGACACTATATTCAGACCTGATCTATTGTCTATGATGACACACTTCACTTTATGCCTCTTTATGTAAAATTCAATGTATAATGGATTATTATGTAGTGGACCAAGGGATGACATATCACTTTGTTTGAGGGTTACTTACTGAGTTGGAGCTAAGTGTCCAACCAAAGCTTTTAATTTGTCAGGGGATATGTCATTTGGAACTATGGATTGACCAAGGAACTCTATCAAGATGCTTTTATAGATAATAGATGTACAAAACAAATCTAAAATGGAGATTAGTGTTGGCATATTTTACAATTGTTACACAATGTCAAACATCTTTTCTAGGATAGTGGTAAATGGTTTGTTCTGAGGTATAATGGTTGGTTAGATGATGGGTGAAGTGGAAAATGGTTATACATTTGGTATGGAAATCTTTGACTACTGAGTTGTGATTTTACACTTGGGATTAAATACATGACCATTGTTATTAATAAATGATGGTAGAAGGGGACCAAATAGGATAAGTCTTGATTACCGATGCACTTTTGTATGGTCACAGGATAATGATGAGTTATCAATATAAGGTTCTAACATGGGAATCCCTGCTTGTTGGTTTCCCTGTATACGGTCCCAGGTCAAGGAAAGATTACTAGAATGGTTTAATTGATTTGGTATGGTTAGAAATGATCTCATTTGATTGGTACTTAGTCTAGGATTAATGGAAATGGTGTTAACATGACCTCTTACAATATGGCCTACAACTGAGTTATAGTCATGTGCAACTCCATTATAGTTCTATTGATTGTTTGCATCATTTTGACCTTAGTTTTGTCCATTTTTTTGATGCTATTGGTTCTAATATTTATTGTGTTGATTTTTTTGGTTAAACCTTGGATGTTGATACTATTATTGTTGATATTGCACTGGCTGCTATTGTGGTTGTTATTGTTGTTTTTATTTGTTATGTTGGGGAAAAGGATTTTGATAAATGCTAAGGCTTTGATTAGAGGTAGAAGCTCCATGATCCAGTGTGATCTCTCCATTTTCCAACATATTATGAATTACATGTATAATTTGAACACAACATTGTAAATTATGGCCATTGACCCTATGAAAATTGTAGAATTATTCTGGCCTTTACTGGTCTGATATGTTAGCATCCTCACAAAATTGCTCTTTCAAAACATGCCATCTAATCAATTAGCTGCTATGAGCTTATCAAAGATTGATTCAATGGGCTCTCCAAGGTTAGTAAAAGCATGATGGGTAGGCATAGTTTTCCTTGGAGGAAGAGGGTTTTACAAAGGCATTGGTTGTTGTATTTGTTGCATTTGCTATGCTGGTTAAGTTTTTTGCACTTGTTGCATGTGCTATGAATTTTGAAAAGGTTATTGGTTAGAAGTAAGATATAAAGGTGGTGTAGGATGGGTTGATGGTGATTTCACAATTTGGACATGTTGTGACTCTATTACTCTATTTCCTACAACATTCTTGTTATGATTGAATTGCTTGGGTCTATCATTATTATTAACCTGTGTTGGTTGTGATGCTTGCGCTTGGAATGAATGTTGATTTTGACAACTATTATGGTTTTGATTTTGGCTATTATTATAATTTGATGAGGTTATTTTAATGATCCCTTTATTAATAAGGTCTCTTTTGATTACTAATCCTTTATCAATGATTTCTTTAAACATATGCGTACACTATAACTCTAGATAGTAAGATATCTCACTATGTAGATTTTTGGTAAACACAGTGGATAGTTGTTTGTCTAGTAGACTATGGGGAAAATGTATTACAAGGGCTATTCGTCACTATAAATAGCTCATGAAGCTTTCACCTAGTTTATTTTTTGCTTGTGTCAAGTCTACTAATAAAATCTTGCGCTCAAGATTATAAGAGAAGTGTTGCATGAATATGTCTGAAAGATCATCAAAAATAGAAATTAAATTCTTTGGTATTTTTAGGAACCATTTCAAGGCTTGTCTAAATATACTTATTGGAAATAAAAACAACAAGTATATGTCACTATAGGCCACTAGTTGGCACACGATGAAGAATTCTGTCAAATAGACCTTGGAGCCACCTTTCCCCTTGTATTTGTCAAATTTTGGTGGCTCATACCTTGGAGGAAATGGTATCTACAATTAATCCATGTTGAAAGGGTAAGAACACACATCATCCAACTTGAAATTTTTGTTCTATTTCCTAGCTTGGATGGTGACAATTGCATCTTTCATTTGTTGTGACTCTTGTTCGAGGAAACTTGTGGGAACATTGGCATGAGGAGATGGTTGAGTGGTTATAAGTGGATTAATTTGAATGAGGTATGATGGAGGTATTTTCTAGGATAGGTTAGATTGTCTAGGAAATAAACCAAGAATATACATATGTGGATTAGGGTGTGATTTTTGAAATTGCATGTGCTAAAGTTGTGTGATATTCTAGTTAGGATTGGGCATGTAGGCCTAATGTTGGGAATATTATGTTTGTGATGGAGGAATATGGATGTACTATGCCTATTGAGTTTGAATAAGGATATGGTGCCAACTAATTAAACCTTGTTATTGAAGGGGAACTTATGAACCAAGACCCTATCTCTAAAATTGTGGTATGTTTTGCATAAAAGGCAACTATTGCTTAATAGGTACTTGAAGAACATTAGAACCTCCTAGTTACATGAATCCCTATTGAGAAGTGGATGCATGTTAAAGATTTGAAATCTATCACTGACCAATATTTACACATTGTTGGTTAAACATCATTTGGTTTTGGATCAACATGTTAGTCTATGATAAAAGAGATATGTTCATTGCTACTTGGTGAGGTGGAACATTGGTTGTCACCTATTAAGGTGGAAATATGTTCTACATCTTCTACATGGGTTAATTTCATGGTTCCTATTATTATGGAATATTACTAGTCATCTATTGAAGAGGAGTATAATTCATCACATTCTATTGTGACATGACGTTGGTTGTTGGATAACTACTTAATCCTTGTTGGTGGGTGCTAGGAGAAGCAGTTGGTTGAGGATTGGATGTAGTTGGTTGAGGTTGGGAAGTATAATCTCCTACTCCATAAGTCTAGAAACCACTAATGGTGCTAGATAAAAGTACATTTTGTTGTTGACTATGTGTTTGTGCATTAAAACCACTTTGGTTTGGATTGGATTCTACTTGCGTATTATTTACTATGTTTTTCTCACTATTCTACATAGAATCAAAAGACACTTCCTCGAAGGTTTGGGTATTGAACATATTGTCAACTAAAGTGTTTTGTATAAATGACTCTAAACCCTAATTATATTGACCATTCGATTCCATTAAAAATCCTATTGAATGAGCTAAATCAATAAGAGGCCTATTTGACATAGTCATCTGATTAAAGTTATATGTTATGTCTCAATATGTCTAGTATGTTATCTACATTTAAATGAAGTGGTCTTATATAAGGCCCTTTTACATGATAAGCAGATGCATATCTTTATATGGTATTGGCACTATGGTATTAGGGTTTCCAAAAGAGGCCTAATTTTTGTTTTGATAAGACATGTTATAAGGACCTCTTGATAGATTTTACAAATTGTCATGCCCTACCTCATAGTTTGATGATATTGTAACATAATAATATTGTTGTTGTTAGGCATTTTTTATAACCAAAGGTACACTAGACAAATATTTATCTCTATGCTATTAATCTTGCTCTATGTATGGAGGCGTGTCTAGGTTGGGAAGTATAATCTCCTACTCCATAAGTCTAGAAACCACTAATGGTGCTAGATAAAAGTACATTTTGTTGTTGACTATGTGTTTGTGCATTAAAATCACTTTGGTTTGGATTGGATTCTACTTGCGTATTATTTACTATGTTTTTCTCACTATTCTACATAGAATCAAAAGACACTTCCTCGAAGGTTTGGGTATTGAACATATTGTCAACTAAAGTGTTTTGTATAAATGACTCTAAACCCTAATTATATTGACCATTTGATTCCATTAAAAATCCTATTGAATGAGCTAAATCAATAAGAGGCCTATTTGACATAGTCATCTGATTAAAGTTATATGTTATGTCTCAATATGTCTAGTATGTTATCTACATTTAAATGAAGTGGTCTTATATAAGGCCCTTTTACATGATAAGCAGATGCATATCTTTATATGGTATTGGCACTATGGTATTAGGGTTTCCAAAAGAGGCCTAATTTTTGTTTTGATAAGACATGTTATAAGGCCCTCTTGATAGATTTTACAAATTGTCATGCCCTACCTCATAGTTTGATGATATTGTAACATAATAAGATTGTTGTTGTTAGGCATTTTTTATAACCAAAGGTACACTAGACAAATATTTATCTCTATGCTATTAATCTTGCTCTATGTATGGAGGCGTGTTAACAAAATAATTAGCCAAAAGGTCTTGACTCTATTTCCCTATTTGAGTGTTGTATGGTGGATATGAATCTATCTCCCAAATAACCTCATCTCCTTAAGGGTCTTAAACAAAGTCCTTTTATGTGATAACATTTCCATATCTTGGATTATACATAATTTCACTACATGTATAGTGAACCACGACCAAATCAAATGAGAAATGTTTCACAAAAAGATAGATTAGAGTTATGTAAACTTTGAAAAACTATGTCTCAAAATACAAAGGGTTCAAATGTGATCTAGATTGGTCAAGGGTGGAGCTATATCTCCAAAACATTTGATGCAAATATTTGGTAAAATTAGTAAAATCTCTAATGCTTACATGTTTTACACAAAAAAGGTCAAGCAAAATGAACTAAAAATAAGATGCTAACTCTAGTGTCAAACATGTTCCAAATAGGTCTAAACTAAGAAAGGAAAATGTTACTAGGTCTTTTATCCAAACACGGAGTCAAAATATAGGCTCAAATAGGTTGTGCTAGGACTTTGGCCAAATGACATCAAAAACTAGGCTTGAAATAAAGGATGATGATAATGATTAATCTAACAAACTTGGAATAGTTTGGCAAAGACTAGGCACTTGATTTTAGACATAAATGTGATCTAATTGGTGAAAAACACTAATAAAAAGGCACTTTGAATATGGACCAATTATATCAAACAACATAAAAAATAAAGTTTCCAAACTTGAGTAATGAATTAACCTAAGTTACACAACCCAAAAGAGAAAGATCTGTGTATCAGCCCCTACGTGTTGAGGCCTAAACCAAAATCAATCAATGTTTGAATCTAAACTCTATAAAATTTAATCAAAGACTCAACTAAGGTTAGGTGAATTTGAACAGTGTGACTATGCCAAACAAATATCTAACAGGGATCAAATGATTGGTTTAAATAATGACAATTTAGATACAAGACAAGACAATTTTTTTGAAATAATTTAGCCAACATAATAACGTTATCATTCCTAAAAGATGTGACAATGGTTAATATTTCAAAGAATTAAAAAGCACAAGATTTGAAATTATTTGGGTATCATAACGTGACCTAGATCGATCAAGTGCCACACTCAACATTTTGACATAAATGTTTGCTAAGTTAAATCAAGGTATCACATAGATGACATAACACCTCCTAAAATAATGGAGTGATGTTGGACACAAGAATAATTTATTACATGGTTTAAAAAATAAGTTTTAGTTATAACACATCAATCAATAAAATGAAAAAATACAACTAAGTATATCATCCTAAATCCTATCAGGGTGTGGCAAAGTGGGATTGACTAAAACCTACAAGTTTTTGACTTTCTAGATTTATATCATGTGTTCACACTTTTACCTATGCACAAAAGAGAAATAACACATAAATTGAGTCTATTTGTCAATAAGATTGTTATGAAAAGGTTTAGTCCTTTTCACAATCACTACATCTATCACTTGTTCAGTGTAGTGCAATGTCCATATCGATCATATGTCCTAGGCTTAACCTGCCACTAATGTGATGGTTTAACTGCTCAAACCACCATCCCAGTGGGGTGATACTAATTTGTATATCCACTCATAGATAGGGGTTGAAACACTATTGGGAGATGAAGCCTCAAGTTAATGATTCCCTAGAGAACTCATGAGAAGTAATGATACCCCCTCTACAAGCCAAGATGCATACAAAAAAGACAAGTAGAAAGACTTTAGGGTTGCTTTTAGATCACCCAATATTATAAAAGTTTTGAGAAGTGCTTAGGCAATGTTATTTATATTCCTTGGAGTAGGGACTAAAGTGTAATGGAAAGGTACTTTTGATCCCACAAGTTCCCTATAGGGATGGGGGGAGAGCATATACGTGCTATCCTTTTTATGAAACAAAAAATCAACAAATAATTTGAAATCAATTTATGAGTGATGTTTGATTTTTAAGCACCAAATCAAATGTGATCATTTATTTGTTACTAGGCCCCTTAGCTTAAGTTCAAAAATTGAAAATACTACACAAAACCAAATGAAATAAAAACACCTAGGTTCATTTTTAATCCCAAATTCCAAGTGTTCATGATTTTTCTTAAGTTCATTTTAAAACACCAATTGGAAATTATCAAGACTTATGATTTATTTTAAGCACTAAAAACAAAATGTTTTTAAGATGTAACCAATCTTATATTCTTTTTAAGCACCAACATTCAAATGTGTGAGAATAAACATGTTCATTTTAGACTCAAATTCAAATGTGTATGATTAGACTAAGTTCTTTTTGAAATCCAAATTGAAATGTGTGATTAGTTAAAAAAATGCAATTTTATCTTCAAACCAATCCTTAAACCTAAATTTTTTAGATTATAACCCCCTGCTTAGAATCACTTTCTTGATTGGGCAAATGATGTTTGAATTTGAGCTCGCAAGTTTTATTTAATTTTTCACACAGTGATCATCGATGGGTTTAGGAAACCATCACCGATTGGTTAACAAAAAACTATCAGTAGTTAAACAAAAGCATCACCAATCAATAAAGGCCATCAATGAAGCCTTGTGGACTTGAAGGCAAAACCACACATGAGAAAAAAATGTTAAGTTAGACTTGGTTAGATGAAATTTCATAAAAAATTGTAAGGCAAAACCTATTTGATGGATTTAATTAATCTTGAAATTGATAAGTTAGGAAATGAAATGACATGAAGAATCAAAATGAAATTTTTAGGTTTATTTCTCCCCTACAACCTAACTATCGACAGTTACATAGAGTTAGTGATCATTAGGTAAAATCATCGATGGTTAGGGTCTAACCGTCAGTGGTTTCACTTGATCATCGATGGTCACTATATAAACCTAAGAATTTAACAAAAATGAAATCTAGCCAAAAGAAGGTTATAAATTCAATTTTAGAAAGTTTCAAGCATCCAAATGAATATTTAAAAGTTGCATAATGTTCTCCTTGTTATGTGGGATGCATTGAGTCCCACTAGGCATGCCATATATGATCTAAGAATTTGACTCAAGAGAGGAGGTTAGTATGGTTTTAGTTCTAAAAAATAATGAAATCAACACACTAAAAAAGATATCTCTAGGCTTAGATCTTGGAAGGATCTTAGTGAATAAATAAATTGAAAAAACAACTAAAATTCAAAGAAATGACAACTTATTTACCTTCCTTAATTGCTTCAAGATGATGTGTTTTTTGGCTTGCTCAGATTGTGCTCAAAAGGTCTTCATCAATGGGGCTTGGATATCTCCATCTCATCTTATCACCATAGTTGCCTTGATGTCTTAGATTGATTTTGGCATTATAACACTATGCATTTGATTCCTGAAATCCATTCCAATATTATAAATATACTATGTTCGAAGCTCTCCAAATGAAAAGCTCTAGGCTTGCTTTTATAGGCTTTGAAATGACTTGGAATGGGTTAAATCTTAACTTTGTTTGGCTTATTTAACCCTAATAGGGTTGAAGGGTATCTAAAATCTTATGGTTAGCATGAATAGGCGTGCTCTGAGATATTTTCCATTTGTACGACTCACAAAAGGTCATTATTGACTTCTAAGCTTCTCTTCAGGATATTTATTGATTTTTATTTTTTGACAATTGATTTATTTGCTCATGGATAAATTAAATTAGGCTTAGGGTTAAGATTTATAAGTTAATTAACCTTTGTTATGGATTTGAACATTTATGTAATATTTTGATTTATTTCATGTGCATTTACCCAATTTTAATTGATTTATGGGCCAAGTTGATTTATTTGCATGGTTATGAAGCCAAATTTGAGACTTATATAAATTATTAGGCTAGATGGTTAATGGTTGGTAAGAATTGGTATAAAGTCATTATGAAACCCTTGGTGACCAATTTTAGATGTCTACACTTATTATACTCTCACTATTTTATTAGTCATTTTCTCTTATACCTATCTAGTAGTTTCCTCTTGATCATTTTTATCACTCTTATTTACTCCCATTTATAGGATAATTACATATTATTCGCATGAAAAATACCATTTTGCACCCATTATTAGCCTATAAATTATATTGGATTATGCAATCCAGGATATCACTACTCGAAAAGGTAAAGGTATTCAACCTAATTTGCCACCTATCAATATACAATAAGTGCCTCCTAAGCCAAATCTTGTGATCAAATATAAGGGATATGACCTTGTTGACCAATTGAGCAACACACATTCTAATATTTCCATACTTGAACTTCTAAATCAATCTAATATCTATAAGGATATTATTTACGAATTTTTTTGTGAAACCCAAGTTCTAAGTGATATTGAGCCAAATTAGATTATTTATATCATGAAAAATCTAAAAAATAATGCAAAAATAATCACCTTTGATCCATCAGAGTTACCATCTAAATATGTTATTGACCAAGAGTTACAATCAGGCTTAAACATTTGTATCATGAATTTCCTAACCACCATCAATATTACTACCAACCTTCTACATAAATTAATGATACATATCAAGGGATTAAATAGCTCACATAGCCCTTCGATTGGAAAAATAACTTTGGATGTAAAATTGGGGAAAAAAATGGTTAAAATCACCTTTCAAGTAATGTTTCAATCATTACATTATAATTTACTTTTGGGTAAACCTTGGATACACATAATGGATGCCATCCCATCTATTTTATAGTGATCTGTAAAATTCATACATGATGGGAACTTATTGACAATGCCTATTGATGATGAGCCCTTCAGCTTTTGTAATATGATACATTTTGATATAGAAGGCATTCCTACAGTAGTACCACCTAAACAATGTATTCATCTTGAGAATATCCATACTTATGAGGTGGGCAAGTCAAGTACAATGGCTCCATTATCTCCAAATATAGTTAAGGCACTAAATGTTGAATTTAACATAAAATTAACTAAAGAATAAGAACCAATACCAAAGGAGCCAATGATATAAAATTCACAAGTACATCCAATTTTTGAGTTTATTTTATTGGTCAACACTGAGCCACAAGATGGCCATGTTTTATATTATTATGATAATGATGATGATCTAACCCATGATATGACATATGAGACATTATAAAATTTTAATTTTGATCCACTTGATCATCTTTCACATAATCTATTTGAACCTACAAGTCCCCATACATATAAGATAAAGTCACCTATAGAGGATACATAACCAAATCAAGATAAGGGTAAATAAAAAATGATCGATGCACATATAAACACTTATTATTCTATACACCCCTCTTAGATTCACTCATTAAGTCAACCATATAATTTTCAGATACAAATACATCATGTAAATAACATGGAGGTCTCTCGTAAGACTCACAATAGATTCTATAGATCACACCAAACTAGGATACTATGGATACAATAATTTCCATGTTACTTGAACATAACATGATATATTTACCTTCTAATAAACACAAATCAAGAAATATAATTATTCCTAAGTAAGGGTTACCATATTATAACTATCATTAGATAAATGGGCATCATACAAATCATAATTATACGTTGTAAAACCAAACTCAGAAATATACAAAGAGAAATAAACAAACTACTTCAAAAGATTCACATGAAAACCATCCTACAAAGTGACCAAAGCAAATATATATAAATATTAATATTAATGTTGATAAGTTTTACTATCATCATATTAATTTTGATAGGAAAAATTGGGATATGATGTGTGTCACTACATTCCTTCAACAATTGGGACATAATAAAATTGAATTAACATACTCTCCACCAATGTCATAATCTCTTTGGTACATCTACCTAGAAGTAACACGCGGATCTTATGTGGTCCCCATAATAATATGGATATTAGATTGGGATCCACATTTGAAATTCAAATTTGGACAAAATTGGTTAACTGATTGGAAGGCAACACTACATAATGCAAATCAGTGTATCACCTTTATGGTTAGGGATAGGGATATTTGCTTACACCATGATGGATATGGCCACCCTTCCCCATTGATGACTTCTATAATATCATTACACAAAAACATCAAATATGTGTCCATGTGTTGTTATAAATAAATAATTAAAAAGGCCTCAAGTGATCCTATACCATTTGATGATGAGGACTTCCTTGATTAATCCTATCACATATACCAAAAAAATTAAAAAACTTTAAAAGTCAAAAAATATGTTCAACATTTATATACCCTATTATCTCCTTGGAAGATATCTTTTTGGTTCCACATTGGTAGATGGCATATAAATATTTATTATATACATGTGTTTTAAAAATATTTTAAGTGTGATATAAACATACACATACATGATCTATGCATTTTTATATGTTAGGTTTTCCTCCACTCACATCACTAAGATGTTGGGGGCATCAACTTATTTGATTGAGATACATCCAAGCTATATTATTTCTATGGTCATTTTAAATTATCATGTTTTATCTCATAAATGTACTTACACATGCATTTAACCATGCTTATATCTTTCATAGTGTGCTTGATATGCTATGCATTTAACATTTTTTGCTAACACATATATTTAGGGACTAGTATGATATGTTGATGCTGGTTGCTTTATAATTTCATTTATGCACTTACTTGAGTGTCTTGCCTTATTATCATCTTACTTTTTTGATAATTTGAATATGTTCTATTCTTTATGTCCCTCATGATTTTGTTTGTCATTTTAACATTTTAATATGTCATTAATTAATGTATGTTGATATTTGAACATGTCATTCTTACTTTGTGGATATTTGATTAAGTCATGTCCCTTTGATTAAGAGACATTTGAACATTCTCCTTGTTTGAGGTCTCCTTAGACCATTGTATTTTGATTTTATTTTAAGTGCTCTTGTGTGTGTGTGATTGATTTCATTTTGAGCTTGTATTGTTATTATTTATATGTTATCATGATATACATAATGCATATTAGGACTTGATGTGATCACATTTATCATGCTTCAATGATTTATCTACCTAGACATGCTCCCTCTATATGATACATGATACATTCATAGTTTACATGGTTATCTTATCCTTTCAGGATAAGGTCACCACTAGTTTCTACTTCCCTTCACCTCAAATGGGGTAAGGGGGGATATCAATAGTGGCATGAATTCCACATTTTATTCACAAATTTAGGTTGTAGTGGGGGAATGTTATGAAAACATGATCTCTACATTTGTCAAATTTTCAAATTCAATGGTGGCATGTTTTGTAAACATGTTCTCCACACTTATTCAATATGCAACATACCCATATTACAGTGGGGGCATGTTTTGGAAATATGTCCTCAACATTGGCACTTACACCAGTTATCAAATTTAGATTATAGTGGGCACATGTTTTGGAAACATGTTCTTCACATGTACATTAATTTCTAATTTCAAATTATAATGTGGGCATGTTTTGGAAATGTTCTCCACACTTACGTAGTTTCAAATTAGCTAAAGTCCTAATTGTTCTATACATTGGTACCATTTTTATACATAGTTTCCACATGAGACATATCTAAGTAGTATATGATATGAAATGTGTGCCTAATATTGTAAAATCAATTCAATTTCAAGTTTTAAACACTTATAGGGACTGTCATCACCAACCAGGTTGGAATTTTATGGACTATATTGAGCCAATCTAATGCATTAGTTGTTTCAATTTTTGGTATGGTTGATGTGAATAAATCTCTCAATATTTCCAATTTTATAGGTTGGACTTCATTACATCATCTAATCTCACCAATTTTATAGCATGAATTGACTTGATTTTCTCACACTCACTAGGTTATAAGTATTATTGGGTTTCACAGTTGAGCTAATCTCAACTACCAGGTGGTAACTAATATTTTCTCTAATGTTTGGGGTATGTGTCCTCCAATATCTCTATATCTATTTAAATATATGCAATTTATAGATTTAGATTTGTCCTAATATTAGTTTTAGTGATTCATAATGATATATCTTTCAAATCAAATTTTCAAAAATAAAAATGGTTGCATCAATATAGAGGTGTACTCCTAAAATTTACTCTTTTTCAATTTCAATCATTTCAATGTTTTCAATTTCAAATTATGTGCACTGATTATACACTAGAACATGCTCTTAGTTGTAGGTCAGTCACCAATAAAGCACTCAAAATAGACTCAAGTAAAGACAAGGTTTATTATACACACCCAAGTATGCATTTATTCTCCTTTAGACTAGAAATTTCATTACTAGATTGAAGTGGGGGGAAACATAGACACTATTTATGAATTATATATCACCTCAGTTTTGTACCTTTGTAAAATACATACCATGGATGTACCTCTAGCTTCTAGACCTTTCCCATTACCAAAATGGCTCACCTACACTATCTTTATGTGCCTAATTACTTATATCTTAGTGTGACCAATGTTATTTTGATAATTGATGTGGTAGAGAAAATACTATTCATGATGACATGGAAGATGATGATACATGATGGTGTTGAGGATTATTATTGATGTGGAGACACTAGTCACATTGGTGGGGTGTCAAGCACACTATTCTTGATGTCACTATTTTCTACTATTTGGAACTATTCTTGATTTGTCCTATTGACACTATTCTAGATTGTTACTATTCCTAATTGGCAATATTCTAGATTGTCACTATTCTTGATGGACATAATTATAGGTTATATATGTGGTCTGGGTCAAAATTTTCATGTGAAGACAAGAAAGGATGGTCAAAATTAGGTTCAATTAACCTTTTAGAGGTTAGTGGAAGTGGAAGACAAGTTCTACTATTCCAAATTGGAATCTACTTTCTCTTTTTGACTAGCCATGTGACAAGCATGAGAGGTTGGTGCATTTTTACTTAGTCCTTGGTAATTATTCCTCCCATGTGGATTTATGGTATGGATTTATTGGTCTTCACTCCACCTTTTCTTATCATGATTCAACCCAAGTAAATTATGTGGCATAGCATTCTTGAACTTTGCTCTTTTTTTACACATGTGAGCCCATGTGGATTATGGGGCATGGTGTTTTCTTGTCTCCCTTTCTTTCTCCTTAATATATTTATATTTGTATTCATTTTGGGCTAAGGGAGGTAATTTTTCTTTGGGAAAAATCTTGGGAATGCCTTTATGCCTCCTTGGTTAGTGTAGGCCAAGTTTGTATGGTGAGGCTAATTTGGGAAGAAAGCTTGTAATGAGAGTTAAGTTTTGTTGATAAAGATTTTGTAATTATGAGGAGATTAATGAATATTTATTGCATTTGTGATTGAATTCATGAGTTGAATTTGTGAAAAAGAGTGAGTTTTGGTTTTAGGCCACATCAATAACCCATGCCTTTTATCATGCCCTAATGTTATAAACCTACTTACCTTCTATCTTTGTAAGTTATAGACTTTTACATGTTTTCTAACTACCTGGATACTTATATCCTAGTTAGATGCCTATGCCAACAAAAGTGTCCTATTCGAACACAAGAGTCCAATGGACTAAATTCATCTAATTTACAAATAAAACCTATTCCTATGGTCGATCTAAGTGCTTTAATGCGAGATATTATCCAAGGGATTGATATAAATACAAGATCAACCATCATTTATTTCATTTAGAAACACCTAAAAAATCATAATGTAACTTACCAAAATCATTCTATCAAGCACTCAAGTGAGAAACCTTAATTTATCTTATTTCCATATTAGTTATAAGGATAACATATCTACAGGTCTGAAGTATTGAAGGAGAAACCCAAGATCTATATTCTCCAAGTTACAAACTAGGTCACTGTTATACTTATCACACATTGCATGATTCACACACAATCCAACACATAGGGGACAAATACATAGGTTTGATACTCTCTTAGTATTTTTGGCTATGTAGGCAATGCTCATTGATAGAGGGGTCTTTGGGGAAACTCAAAACTATGTTCTCATTAACCCATTTTTCTCATAGCCACTATGAAGTTAAAGAACTAGGGTTTTGATATTTAACAAGGAATGATAGTCCATGACCTAGATCTGAATACACCAGAGTGAAAGAAACATAAAACTCAAAAACATCTAAGTGGTCACATCTAATTTCAATAGGTATTTTATATTGAACACTTACATCTATGTTAGATAGTGGCATCGATGCAAACATCATAGGTCGATGTAAGTGTTCATAGCTACATAGGTCAAATTTATAGAATCAGGCCACTATTATAGAATCAAGAGCTAGCCCACTTTATATCTATTCTATATACAGATTTATATTAGAATCAAAATAAAATAAGTATTTTATTTTATTTATCATTATAATATATAGCATAGTTGTACTTTCTATCTTTAGCATCTCAACATAATAAATTCATATATATTTTGTCTAAGTTTTGAAAACAATTAGCCTACTTTAGAGATAGTTTACCATCCTTGTGCCCTAGGCTATCTCTACCCATTTAACCCTATATTCTCCCAATCTATATTTTAGTTTTAAAAGCTACCAAACATGGTAATGATTGTGTTTGTGTAGTAGTTGATAACTTCTCTAAGATGAAAATTATAATACCTTGTAAGAAATAAATATCATCTCTAGAAATAACTCAATTGTATTTTTAGCATGTTTGTATTCACTTTAGAATCTAAAAAACCATTCTATCTGATGGGAATATAGTATTATTGAGCAATTTATAGAAATCAATTTGGTCTATGCTAGATATAAAGTTGAACAAATCTATCACCTTTCATCCACTAACTAATGGATAAATGGAAGCAATAAATATGATGATAGTGCATATTCTTAGAGTGTAAAATTAAAAGAAGCAATACACTTGGGATGAAACCTACTTTAATTCAACATAGTTGTAATAGATCTCTACAAAATTATACAACACAACCATTTTTAATCTTTATTAAGTTTCCAACCTCTTTCACCCATCAACATAGCTTATCCTTTTTTGGAATCAGTAGTAGCAAATGTTTTGGCTAAAAAGAATTTGAAAAATTTGTTCTATTCATTGGTCACATTCAACACATTCAACAACAAGTGCAAGCCATTATTCAATGGGATACTATGAAGCACAAGTAGTTCCATTACAAGAATCAGACATCACACGCCTTCTACGTTGGTGATTAAGTCTAGTGACACTTGTAGAAGGAAACACTAATATGATCTTATTGTAAGCTTTGCCCACCTTGATACATACTTATGCCATCACCAAGAAACTAAGAGATAATGATTTTGAGTTTAATCTTCTTTATTCCCTTGGATTGCATATAGTCTTTAATGCATAACTCTTGTGCCACTTCCACCTTTGTTGGATACTCAATATATTGCAAAGACTCTTTAGAAAATAGAGATCAATCCAGATTACAACATTTTAGTAGAATCAAATCAAGTCATTGATGCCCAATTTAAATGGAGACTTCAACAAGACATCATTCTATTTTAGATTGTCAAATCAAGTCAAGTTTATTTCCACATAAAATGATTTACATAAGCAAATTTTTTTGCTTTGGTTTCCATAAATTTTATTGCAATTGCATGTAATGGGGATGAATGATATTCAATGAGGGGAGAATAATATAAGTGGATTTGAACCACTTGAATACTATGACATATATATCCTCATGGTAACATTAGGAACACTGGTATTAGGTTACACACATATGTTTCAACTTATACAATCAAACTCCACAACTGTATTACCACATAGCTTTTATAGTGTCGGCAATGTAGACCATATCCTATCAATAATGGAAATTAGTGATGTGACAACATTCATTGGTTATGATTTGGTTGTTGTTAACTCTTGTAATGGTCTAAAAGATGATTTATCTTCATCCACTGTATATTAATGTACATTTCCATTATTTATAGTAAGTTACATAGACAAGAATGAAGTCAAGGAGCACATAGACACCACACATATGATATCTCAAATATTGTATATAACTTAGTACAATAAAACTTTTTTATTATAATTTTACATTGGTTGTCATCATATTCTTTGATTTATTTTTTATTTAACATGTTTCAATTTCATTTCCTTTGTCATTCATAATTTTCTTCTATTCATAAACCTCTTAAATCTGCTTGCATAGGTTGTCCACCGGGTCTCCTCTTGGGTGACAAATAAATTATACTCTTATTCAAATCAAAATAGTAAGTTTATTATCACAACCAATGCACAAGATTTCAAATTTTCTCACAATAGATTCATCTGCACTATTAGATAAATGAACAAAATAATTTAGTTAATCCTATAACACATACAAATAACCTAAGAAATGAGGAATATGCTTCCTTGCCTTGAAAGTTCAAGGTGTTGATAAATGAGGCATGGATTTTTACATATTCATGATATAATAATAGACACACAAAAATTAGAAACCCATAATGGTCATCTAACCATTGTTTTTGTTTCCTCAAGGAATTAATGTTGCATCTATCCTCCCATAAACAAAGGTGGAGGTAATATGTATATCTATTTACCATTCTAGGTAATTATGTTTTATGTGGGAACTAATTTATATTTAATAATGGGTAGATGTAAGGTAATTTGAGACATAATAAGAGTCTTAAAGTGCCACTTTTTTTCCTGAAAATAAAAATACTTGAACTTGGAGAAAATTTTAAAGACACTTGGGCAATTTTTTTATAATAACGTAAGAAGATGAATTGTGGAAGTTTGAATTTAGTTTTTAAATATATAATTTTTGAATTACCTAGAGAAGAAAAGTATGTGAAATTTATCTATTTTTGATAATTGCATAGTACTTTTTTATGAAAAATAAGTAGACTGCATATGTATGAATACACTTTTTTGAAGTAAATGAATAAATTTTTGCATGAAATTTCATTTATAGATAGAGAAAATATCAAAAATTGATGAGAATATTATATATATAATTTTATAAGTCAAAAAATTTATAAAATTGAAATTGCAATTGTATGAGCATAATTTTTTGACCTTAACTTAATGATAATCAATTTGTTTTTTCAAACCATAACCAATGGTGTGTAGATTGTTGAGATATATTTTTCATAAGCTTTTGATTTATGATCAACAAGTTATAATGAAATTTGTAATGATATATGTATAAATCATAATGAGGTATGCTGTTTAGAAATTAAGTAATAATTAAAACTATCAAAAATATATATATTCAAAAAGTACATTCTCACTCTACAAACTCATAATTTATTTTTTAAAATAAATAAAATTTATTACTTAAAAATATTCATGAAGGTATAAAAACTTATAAATTTAGAAAAAGTAATATATGTTAGTTTAGTGCAGGTTTGACTGTTAGGTTCAAATCCTTGAAGCCTAAAACCATGGCTTTTTTGGAGGGAAACACATAAAACTCAAAAATGTGGATCAAGGGGCATACACCCTTTGCTAAGGGGTGTGTAACCTACGTAATGAAAAGGGCGTATGCCCTTTAAAATGTTATTTTTGAGGGAATGTAATAAATTTTAAAAATGTTAAGCTAAAGGGCATATGCCCTATGTAGTGCAAAGGGTGTACGTCTTTTATCTTTACTTGTTATTATTTTTCTTTTGAGTTGAAATGTGTATGTAGTAAACTAAACATTGAAGTATAAGTTTAATTTATTTTACTAAATATAAGAAATTAGGTCCACTCTATGTCATTTGAAATTTATTCTAGATTTGTAGGAGTTACTATTTAGAATATAGTTTTCAAAATCCAATCAAGTTAGTATTTAGTTTTCAAAATTTTAGTATTGAACATAAGGTGTGAAAATTACAGTCAGTATATAGGTATATTATATATGTGATATGAATGCTCTATATATCTATCTAGGATATGACACACTATTTATGGTCAGGGTACCATTAGATATAAAGGGATGAATAATGATATAAAACATGGATGCCATATATGTATATGATCGACTGGATCACTTTATTTCACTTTCCTTGACTCGACAACTAAAAACCTAACCACAATGGATGAGAGTTCTTAATAGTTGAGAGGAATGCCAAAATACCAATTGTAGGAATCAAAACACCCTTTATTTATTGAATATTTACTCTTAAATTTATATTAGAATGATGAACCATATAATAGAATATGAATAAATATAGTAGCTTTGATCTCCCCAATTTGATAGGGAACTAGAATAAGAGTGCCCCCTATTCTGAAATATGCACTATTGACACTAAGGGGTTTAAGTTATATCTACATACTCAACACGACCCTAGTTTACTCAAGGTTTAAGGCTAAACTATAATGTCTTGTAGGAATCACCAACTAAAATATGCATTACTTCATTTATTTCATAAGTTTAAGGTCGATCATTTGGACTAGTACTCAATAATATCTTGGTTTGATTTTGACCTTGGTGACACACCCCAGCTACCCTGCTCTAGTCTACTATTGAGATTGAGAGGGAGTTAAGAGGTAGTAAGCTCAAAAGGATTAAAAACTAATTCAGCTTGGAGTTATTAAGCTCTAAGATCAGGTATGGATATCATTGGTCAAGATAGAGATAGGGAGCTATATATATAGATAGGGGCTCAAGTGTGAATTGGTCAAGATAGAGATAGGGAGCCATATATATAGATAGAGGATCAGGTATGAATTGGTCAAGATAGAGATAGGGATAATGACTCAAGACCCCCTAGGTGTGCCTTTGTGGCATTGGTTGAGATACAAATAGGGATTAATTACTCAGGACTCCCTAAGTATTTCCCAACAACACTAATCAAGATAGAGATAGGGATGAATGACTTAAGATTCCCTATATATGGTGTGTTTCCTTAAATCTCTTGATAGGAAACATCAATTGGAGTGGATTTGTGAAATATGATATCATATAGAAATGGGAATGTGTTATTGTGTGGAAATGACCTTGACCTACATGCATAATTTATTAATATAATTAATTAACCTAGATCTCACTAAAATGAATCAATCTAGATCTCACTAGTATGGTAACATGATTATGTGGATGTGTTTGCATGAATCATCTTCCTGACATAATATCAAATATTTTATTAATAAGGCTTGAACATCAACCATGAGAGGATATTATACTCAGCCAACCATCCATATTGGATGGGATAGTGTTCAACCACAATCAAATATATAAATTTGTGTGCTTAGTCGTGACCAATGCCTTAATTAGTAATGCAACCACGTTGATGCATTATAAAATGACTAATTCATATGAATTTAAAACCAATTTTTGATCAACTTGAGATTTCCTTCTACATGGATATATTCATGAATCACACTATTTAAATCACATGAGCAAAATCTATAATTGGGTGACTAGTTTGGGACATCTACAACAACATAAGCATAAAGGAGTAACTCAGGTGGACCAAACCCTAGATCACCCAACCAATTTTGAATTTAATAATAATGCTTGATCTACTTGATCATCATATAGATTAGTTTTAGTGATAGTGATAGTGATAGTGATAGTGATAGTGATAGTGATAGTGATAGTGATAGTGATAGTGATAGTGATAGTGATAGTGATAGTGATGGTGATAGTGATGGTGATAGTGATGGTGATAGTGATGGTGATAGTGATGGTGATAGTGATGGTGATGGTGATAGTGATAGTGATAGTGATAGTGATAGTGATAGTGATAGTGATAGTGATAGTGATAGTGATAGTGATAGTGATAGTGGTGATCAAGATCATAATATATATTTTAGACAAAATACAGGATCATGATAGAGATTATACCCAATGATAATGGGAATAATGAATTGATTGGTTTCCAATTCTAAAAAGATAGAACTGATTTGACATCATAAAGAGGAATAGAAAAGCATTTCATTTATCTTAGCATAATTAATCACTCATGGTTGTTGAATCAAATAAATCCATCATCTCAGTTGTGTAGTCCCATTTTTATATATTGTGTATCACCAAATAACCCCTACTCTATAAATATATCTATAATGGGTGGGTGGTTTTGTATAGAAGAATTATTGTCTCTAATTGTTGGATTAAACTATGTTGTGTATGAAAGTGAAACCTTACTTATTTTTCATTCAATATGGTCTTTGAGGGAAAGGCTGATGGATTCTCTACTCAAACAATGATACATACAAGAATAACTCATTAGTGGAATAAAATGCTATGGATAAGAATACCTAATTACTAAAATTATAAAAAAAGAATTTATAAATAGATATAAATTTGATTACCACAAATCTAAATGGATTTATGAAAGAAATGGTAATAGATTAAACTACCAAAAATACAGATCATTACAGATCATATCTAAAAAGAGTTAATTTGATGCTTTGTCAAGTGAAATAGTAGTTGTTTTTTCATCAAGATGCAAGTGAAAGTAAGTTGTGAAGAGAATATTCCTTAGTCAAGTGAAATATAAGTGAAAGAAGAGTTTATTTGAACCTTAGTCGAGTGATTAAAATCCAAAATTGGAATAGAAGCCAATATATCACAAAAAGTAAGTCACTACACCCATCATCAATTGTACTTCCATTTTAACCTTCTTTTCCTTGATCCTATTGAGTAAAAACTCTAATAAATCCTTTTATGGTGCTCTAATGCCCTCCTCACTAAACCTATATACATATCATAGATGTTATAGATAGGTTTCATTCATAAATTACTTATACAGAGATAGGGCCTATGATCACATGGATGCACCATATATGTAAAATGATGGGATGGAGTATGCATGGATACATCAAGCTATCTCAACTGATACCTTAAACTCTTGGTGAAAATATGAAAACATTACATTCATTTATTTCTTTTCATCTTATGCTATCTACATTTGGGGGAATTTATCATCTATTAAAACAAAGGAAAAATAAGAGCTGGGCTGTGGGTCAAATCACCTAGTCACTTTTGCATCCCAATGTCAATGTAGAACCAAATATTTTATTTCACTAATGAGTAGGTGGGATATAGATATGTGAAGGTGAGTCACTCCAATAACCCATCTATTGATATAGATATAAAGTGACTACTACCTTGCTTATCTTATTCCATGACTGTTCATTTTAATAAAGAATAAACATAACCCAAGTCATGAGATCATAAAAACCCAATTTTATCTCCCTAATTAATGAATTTAAACATGCATAGATTCTAAAAAAAATATAGGTGTGGTCTAACATACATGCTACTACCTTTAATCATACACTCACCAACCTTGTTGTTTGTTAGCTTCCCCACTGATCGATATGTGGTACGTTACTATACCCATTTTAAATTTTTACTAATTCACTTATGTATTCCCTTTACAATGATTTTTTGTTTTGTGTTTAATGGTTTTTACTACAAAGGGTTTACATCATTTGCATTAGAAAGGGTGTACATAAATTTTAATGTTTTATTTTTTTTGCTTAATAGATTTAGTAAAATAAACCATGATGCCATTACGATAATAATGATATGGAAAAACATGAATTAATTATTATAATATGTCATAATAATGACCTAAACTAAACAAATAATTGACATACTAAAAAAAAAAATAAGAACATACAAATAAATTATGTTTTTTCTTATTGTTTAGTTATAAACTTGATGTTTGATGAGAGATGATGATGATAACCCTTTTGTGCCCCAATAAATGATATAGGTGAGGGGATATGATTAGAAATGATATATATTGATAAGGATATGATGATTTATTTAGAATTGATCAAGGATTTTAACTTGACTATGGATAAGACACCTATTTTTGGTTTTGTAAATTTTTTTTGGCATTTTTACGTTATTTTTACTTTTTAGGGGTTTTCATATTTTCTATTGTTTTATATTTTTCAATGAGGGGAAAAGAAAAGGGAAAACTCATTCTAGCGTAAGGAATAAAAGTTATAGTGGATGGATTATTGAATGATTTATTATGATGTTTAGGGATGATTAGGGATGATGAGGGATGATGAAGGATGATGAAGAATGATGAAGGAGTGATTAGGGATGATGAGGGTTAATGAGGGAGTGATTAGGGATGAAATAGGATGAGGATGGACTTAGAGGGAGTGATTAGGGATGATTATGAATAATGAGGATTGATGAGGGAGTAATTAGGGATGATACAGATGATAATGGAGTGATTAGGGATGGTGATAGAAATGAGGGCCACTGAGGGAGTGTCTAGGGATGTTGAGGGATGATGGAGTCATTAAAAATGATGAGGGATGATAAGGGTCAATGAGGTAGTGATTAGGGATGATAAGGGAGATGAGGTAATCACTAGGATAATTAAGGGTTGATGAGGGAGTGATTAGGGATTATGATGTCCAATGAAGGATTAATTAGGGATGAGGAGAGATGATGGAGTGACTATAGATGATAAGGGATAATTAAGGCCAATGAGGGAGTGATAAGGGATGTGAGGGATGATGAGGGCCATTGAGGGAGTGATTAGGGATGATGAGGGACAAAAAAGGAGTGATTAGGGATAATGAGGGTAGAATAGGGAGGGATTAGGCATAATTAGGGAAAATGAGGGATGATAAGGGAGTGGTTAGGGATGATGAGGGAAAATGAGAGTCAATGAAGGATTGACTACAAATGATGAGGGATGATGAGAGCTAGCAAGGAGGTGATTAGAGATGATGAGGTCTAATGACAGAAGATGAGGATGGATAAGGGAGTAGTTAGGGATGATGAAGACTAATGAGGGATTTTAAGGGTTAATGAGGGAATGATTAGAGATTATGAGGGTGGATGAGGGAGTGATTAGGGATGATGAGGGTTGATGAGGGAGTTATTAAGGATGATGAGGGAGTGACTAGGGATGATGAGGGATAATTAGGGTCAATGAGGGAGAAATTAAGGATGATGAGGGATGATGAGTGAGTGATTAAGGATAATGAGGTATAATAAAGGTAAATAAGGGAGTGACTAAGGATTATGAGGGGTGATGAGGATTGATGAGGGTGTGATTAGGGATGATGAGGATGGATGAGGGTTGATGAGGAGTAATTAGGATCAATGAGGGATGATGTGGGACAATGTGGGAGTGATTAGGGATGATGGGGGATAATGAGGGAGTGATGGTGGATCTCCAAGGACCCCATAGTGTAAGGATTAAATTTCCAGTCATTGAAGTACAATTTTAAGGATATACCAAAGTGTTTTCAAAATAGGTCCCAAGACTTCTTCTACTTCCTTATCAAGATCAAAATGAGGAGAAGGATGGGCATGATAGAATGGATATTTGGATGGTTTAATATTTCAATGGATGAGTTAATTAGATTTTACCCCAAGTTTAAGGTACATGTAGACAAAAACTATACACATGATGCCAAAAACTAGGTTTCATCATGGTACTTACCTAAGGCACCATAATAATGGTTTTTACCTTTGGATTATTATTATTATTATTATTATCATTATTATTATTATTATTATTATTATTATTATTATTATTTTCTTGTGGCAACATCTGATCCTTCAAGTATGCCCTCTATAGAGATATGCAAGAACCTTGGCTATTTTTGACTTGGATTCTTCCAATATTAAACACTTTAAAGGGGTATCATCATAGCCCCTAAAATAGAGGATGTTGCACATTAGGATAGAAAATAGGAAACAATATATAAATTAGTCTCTTATTAGTCCAAATGAGAAAGCATCAAGCATAACAATTGAGTAAGATTAAGTACTCTTACTTAAGAACTAGAGGGAGCATTACATACTAAGTAAAAATACAAAATAGAGTTGAAAAAAATATTATTTAATTACCTCCTTTATCACATTTTATGCTTAATTATTGGCATAAGGATGTTCATGTTCAGCCTATGATGATTGTAGTCTTCTAGTAATGCTCTTTCATGGTGGTAGTATCTCTCCAATATTCACTTGTGGCTTGGTGTGAAGCTTGACATAAATTGAGAATTATAAAACTTATATCGAAGGATTTAAGAAGGTATTCCAATAGTATAACCTTACACACAAAATTGTGTTAAATAATGGTATGGGCATTTGTATTTATAGCTCAAGGAACTAACTCTAACCATAGGGAGGTTAGGTTAAATTTTAACTTGGGTTGAGTCTAAATTAATCTAGGTTGGGTTAGTATAACTTTGGGTGGGGTTAAGGAACTCATAAAATCTTGACACCTTAGTTTCATATATTTGTGAGGAATGACAACTCACTTTAGATATTTGTGAGTTGCAAGTCACATTTTTTATTATTTATGAGTTAATAAATCACTTTATTAGCTCATTTGACCTTTACCTTCATAATTGGTTAGAAATTCCTTTTTTGGTAAATTAAATTCACTAATTTGATTCATAATTTTTATTTAGGCAAGTTAATTAAGATTTATAATATAATTAGTCATTCAAAGATTTGATGCTTTCACAATTCATAACAATTATAGATAGCTTTTTTGGAAAAATTGTGTTGTAATTTTTTGATGCTCAATATTTCTTATTTTTTTTTATCTTTGTTTCATTTTATTTATATTCATCCAAATAATTTTATCCACCTCTATTAAATATTTATATTCACAACTGTTAATTATTAAACAAGTCATAATAAATTCGCTTGTAATTTTTTTTTTTTTACCTTTTTCTATTTTCATATAATCCTTTCTCAATGGCTATTTAATTTTAGTAATCTTTCTCAAAATATATTTTATTTTAGATACCTTTTACAACAAATATTATTTAGAAACCTTTTACAATAGTTATTTTCTTTTCTTTTTCTTTTGATTTTAATGGGTGTTAGGCTTGATGTTCCATATATGAAAATATTTTCTCCTGATGAAGGATCACAGAAGAGGATCTGAAACATTGAGCATCAAAAAATTACAACACAATTTTTCCAAAAAATCTATACGTAAATAATTATTCTTTCTTAGTGTATTTTGGTTTTGGTAATTATTTTAAATGTCTTCAATTAATAACTTGACATGCCAAAAATGTCAAATTACTAGGTCATAATTTGACTAGGGTTAGAACTAAACTAGTTTAGTGATGCATACAGGGTAATACACTAAAAAATTTCTCTTTATCATGTTTATAAGTAATTAAATACCTTATGTAGATGAATTTAGGCAATTCACATGATTTATAGGCTTAAAATGTGTCATTTGCTAGAAATTGAACTGAATCCTAGTTTATGTTGAGTTGTGGAGCTAAAAGCTTCACTAATGAGCTAATGTTGAGGTTGTTGGGCTTACACAGTAATTGACATCAATCAGAACCAATTGACATCAGTTAGGGGTCAACCAACATCGATCATATTTAGACTGACACTGACTTCTATGCATTCCAACATCGGTTAGGGGTCGATCGGCATCGATCATCTTCAGACCGACACCGACTTTTGTGTGTTTCTAGAATTGTCATTTTTAGGAGAATAGATTTGAGCCTTTGATTTAAGATGTGGATCTAAGGGTGGAAAATGCATGGTTCATGAACCCTAGTGTTGTAGTATTCTATATAGTAGGGTTAGATCCTCATAGCATGTACAATTTAGTAATTGAGTTGATTGTAATTAATTGAGAGAGAGAGAGAGAAATCTTGAGGGATAACTACTATACATCTGCGAGGTGTGAGGAGAGAGAGATTTTTTCATTGTATTTTCTTCTGAAAGAGTTTAATACAGATTGGTTGTTTCTTGTATCTCTTATTATTTGCTATTTTTGATTTCTAGTTACTTATTACTTCTGGTTTCAATTTCGTGTTTAGTTGCTTATTCAAAAGTAATCAATTGTACTCTAAGATATTAACAACTGGTATCAGAGCGTGTTAGTGTTTGTTGATTACAAAATTCACTTACGGGGGTTTCTTGATTAAGTGGGAGCAAAGCAATGGCAAAAGAAAGTAAACTAAGAATGGAAAAATTCAATGGAAAGAATTATCAATTATGAAGGATGCAGATTGAAGATTATCTATATCAGAAAGATCTGTATTTACCATTGGGTGGGGTTTCAAGGAAGCCCATAGATATGGAAGATGAAGAATGGAATGTTATTGATAGAAAGGCTCTTGGATCTATAAGGTTGAGCTTGGCAGCTTCTGTGTTTTTCAACTTATCACAGGTAAAGACAATGGTAGAGTTAATGGATACTTTGGCAAATTTATATGAAAAACCCTCAGCTTCGAATAAGTTATATCTTATGAAGCAATTATTTAATTTGCAAATGTAGGAAGGTGGATCTGTATCTAGTCATCTTAATGATTTCCATACAATAGTAAATCAGTTAAATTTAGTCAAAATAGTTTTTGATGATGAAATTAAGGCTCTCTTAATCTTATGTTCTTTACCTAAAAGTTGGCATAGTTTGGTAATGGCAGTTAGTAATACTGCATCTAATTCAAATATCTTGAAAGTTGATGATGTTGTTAGTGTAATCTTGAATGAAGAAATTTGCAGGAAAAGCACAAGGGAAACATTAGGTAATGCTTTAAGTGTTGAAAGAGGGGGAAGGCAAAGAGAGAAGGGAAAGCAAGGGAAATCAAGGTCAAAGATGGGAAGTAGATCCAAATCCAAAAATGGAAGAATAACCTACTGGAATTGTGGAAAGAAAGGGCATGCAAAGAAAGATTGTTGGTTGAAGGATAACAAAGAAAATTAGCATGAAGGTAATAAAGAAGCAAAAGTTATAGGTATTGTTGCACAGGATGCTCTTATATTTTCTTTGGATAATAAACTAGAATCATGGATTTTAGATTCTGGTGCCTCTTTCCATGCAACCCCAAATAGAGAATTTTTCAATGATTATGTCCATGGAGATTTTGGAAAAGTTTATTTAGGGGATGATGAGCCTTATAAAATTGTTGGCAAAGGAAAAGTGCAGTTGAAATTGTAGAATGGCAACACATGGGTGTTGAAAGATGTCATGCATGTACCCATCCTGAAGAGGAATCTAATTTCTATAGGAAATTTGGGTGATGAGGGTTGCACAGTAACTCTCACAGCTGAATCTTGAAAAGTTTTCAAGGGTGAACTTGTATTAGAAAAAGGTAAGAGAGTAGGTACACTTTATCTATCTACTTATATTATTGATTATTCTCCTTCTATTTTATCTAATTCAGATGTAGATGCAAAGTTGTGGCACTATAGGCTTGGTCACATGAGTGAGAAGGGAATGAATATTCTTAAGTCAAAAGGTAAGCTATCAAATTTTAAAAGCATAGATCTATATTTCTGTGAGCATTGTATTTTTGGGAAATAGAAGAAAGTGAGGTTTCTCAAAACTGGGTCAACAAAGAAGAAGCACAAGTTGGAGCTTGTTTACACAAACGTGTGGTGACCAACTCAAGTAGCTTCTATTGGAGGATCACAATATTATGTTTCTTTCATTGATGATGCTACAAGAAAGGTATGGGTTTATTTCATAAAGAGGAAATTTGATATTTTTGACACACTTAAGAAATTAAAAGGTTTGATTGAGAATGAAATAGGTTTGAGATTGAAGTGCCTTAGATCTGACAATGGTGGTGAGTACTGCAGCAATAAATTCAATAGTTACTATTCTATGAGTGGAATACACAGGAAAAGGATGGTTCCAGGGACACCTCAGCAAAATAGAGTTGTTGAAGGGATGAATAAAATAATAATGGAGCATGCATGGAGTATGAGGTTGCATGCTGATTTGCCCTTATAGTTTTGGGTAGAAGCTGTAGATACTACAGTTTACCTGATTAATAGAGGACCTTCTACTACACGGGATGGTGGAATTCTAGAAGAGGCTTGGATAGGTAAAAAGGTAAATCTTTCATTTCTTAGAGTTTTTGGTTCTGAAGCTTTTGTGCACATTGATAAAGAAAATAGAAAGAAGCTAGATGCTAAATCTATGCAATGTACTTTCATTGGTTATGGTTTTGGAGATTTTGGATTCTGGTTGTGGAATTTAGAAACTAAAAAAATTATTAGAATTTGTGATGTAGTTTTCAATGAGAAGGTGATGTATAGTGATCAGCTTAAGAGGTTGAATAATTTTGAGCAGGGCAATCTTGATTTGGAAGAGGTTATGATCCAAAATGAGCTCGCAGGTAAAAATCATCACTCATAGAAAAAATAGAGACTAACATTAGTCAGGTGGAAATTGACATTGATCAAGTGGAAATCAGTGTTGATCAAGAGGAATCGACATCATTCGGGTGTAAACAGGCATCGATCAGAGATGACTGGGATCGATCACTATCAAAAGAAAGTTTGGGCAAACAGCAAGCTGTAAATGAGTCTCAAATGCCCATAAGGAGGTCTGAAAGGGTAAGTAAACCTCTAATTCATTATTCCCCTTCTTTATACTACTTGTTTCTCACTGATGGTGCAGAACCAAAAAGTTTTGATGAGGCAATGCAGGTAGAATCTAGGAAACAGTGGGAGCATGGCATGAATGAGGAAATTGATTCCTTGGAAGAGAACCATACGTGGGATTTGGTTGAGTTGCCAGCCAAAAAGAAAACACTAAAAAACAAATGGGTGTACAAGTTAAAGGAAGGCGAGAATGGACAAATGAGACATAAGGATAGGTTGGTAGTAAAGGCATTTGCACAGAAACTAGGTATTGATTTTGGTGAAATTTTTTCTCCTATAGTAAAGATGACTTCTATTCAGACTGTATTGTCTTTAGTTGCTATTAAGGATTTGCATCTTGAGTAGCTTGATGTTAAGACAACATTTCTTGATGGAGATTTGGATGAAGAGATATATATGGATTAGCCAGAAGGTTTTGAGGTCAAAGGTAAAGAGAAACTTGTGTGCAAGTTGAAGAAAAGCTTATATGGTCTTAAGTAAGCTCTAAGACAATGGTATTTAAGGTTTGACAGGTTTATGATAGAGCATGGCTTTAGTAAATGTCAATCTAACCATTGTGTTTATTTTAACAGATTAGATAATGGTAGTTATATTATCTTATTACTGTATGTAGATGATATGCTTGTTGTAGGTTCACACATGCAGGAAATTACTAAGCTTAAGGTAAAATTAGCTCACAAATTTGCCATGAAGGATTTAGGAGCAGCAAAGAAAATCCTTGGCATGAGTATTAAGAGAGATATAAAAAATCACAGTTTGATTTTGTCTCAAGAGGATTATGTGAATAAGGTGTTGGAGAGGTTCAATATGCAGGATGCAAAACCGGTAAGCACACCTATGGCTAGACACTTCAAGTTGAGCAAAGAATAGTGTCCTAAATCACATGATGAGGTTGAGTACATGAGTAGAGTTCCATATGCTTTAGCAGTTGGGAGCTTGATGTATGCAATGGTATGTACTAGACTAGATATTTCCCAAGCAGTGGGAGTTGTCAGCAAATTTATGGCCAATTCAGGAAAGGAACACTAGAAAGTAGTTCAATGGATTCTCAGATATCTTAGAGGGACCAGTAGTAGGAATTTATGCTATGAAGGGTCAAACACTTCTCTACATGGGTATGTAGATTTGGATATGGCAGGTGACTTGGATGGTAGGAGAAGCACCACAGGATATGTGTTCATTGTTGGTGGAATGGTGGTTAGCTAGATTTCAAAGTTGCAGAAGGTTGTTGCCTTATCTACTACAGAGGTAGAATACATTACAGTCATAGAGGCTAGCAAGGAAATGATTTGGATGACTCAGTTCATGGAAGAGTTGGGAAAGGAGTAAGAGAGTTGCAGATTGTACAGTGATAGTCAAAATGCAATTCATTTGGTAAAGAATTCAGCCTTTCATTTAAGAACCAAACATATATAGCTTAGGTACTACTTCATTAGACAAGTATTGGAGGATGGACAGTTGAAGCTGGAAAAGATTCATACAGATAAGAACCTTGCTGATATGTTAACAAAGATGATAACAAAGGAGAAGTTGAATCTTCATTAAACTTTTGTTGGCCTTCAAGATTGAACTTGAAGAGGGAGAAACAAGCTAGAGATGTTTAGAGGATGTTGTTGTATAGGTACATGTGCAGCTGTTTATCTCCAAATGGGAGATTATTGAGTTATGGAGATAAAAGCTTCACTAATGAGCTAATGTTGAGGTTTCTAGGCTTACATAGTAACTGGCATTGGTCAGAACCAATTGATATCAGTTAGGGTTCGATCGGCATTGATCATCTTTAGACTGACACTAACTTCTGTGCATTCTGACATCGGTTAGGGGTCGACCGGCATCGGTCATCTTCAGACTGACATCGACTTTTGTGCATTTCCAGAATTGTTATTTTTAGGAGAACAGATTTGAGCTTTTGATTTAAGAGGTGGATCTAAGGGTGGTGAATGCATGGCTCATGAACCCTAGTGTTGTAGTATTTTATATAGTAGGGCTAGATCCTCATAACATGTATAATTCAATAATTGAGTTGATTGTAATTAATTGAGAGAGAGAGAACTCTTGAGGGAGAATTATTGTACATCTATGAGGTGTGAGGAGAGAGAGTTTTCTTCATTGTATTTCCTTTTAGAAGAGTTTAATACAGATTGGTTGTTTCTTGTATCTCCTATTATTTATTATTTCTGATTTCTAGTTACTTATTACTTCTGGTTTCAATTTTGTGTTTAGTTGCTTATTCAAAAATAATCAATTATAATCTAAGATCCTAATAGTTTAGGCATGAAAGTGGCCAAAAACTAAGTGTTTACAGTTTTCCCTTATTTGAGAAGGTGTTGTGAGGCATAGGCATAGTAATGCATTTTAAAAGAATGAAAAATTTGTTAATCCAAATAATCTCGATAGGGCAGTTGATAAGCCCTTGATGCCCCCATGAGGGAGTGGGAAATAAAAATAGAATCATCAAATGTTCCCTTTAAATGAATAAAATGACACGCTCTTGATGGTCATGGGGGTGGGATTTTTGAACTTTACAAATGTGGTTCTAGTCAAAAATGGAGGGTGTGACACTGGTTTGCCCAAAGGTGGTTATAAGAAATGACATGAATAGATTCCCTAGTAGGGTAATGGGAAAAATATTGATTTCCCCAAAGGAGATTATAATTAGTAACCAAATGGGAAACATTGATTTACTCAAAGGTGGTTATAATTAGTAATATATAATAGGAAAAAAACACAAGAACAAAATAATAATGGTTGCCCCTAGGCTATAGGTTAAAACAACACAAATAAGACAAATAAACATTGCCCATATGTTAATAGAAGACAAAAACACACAAAACAAAGTGGGGGGAAAAAGAGAAGGAAAATGATTGGGTAGCTGAGCTAAATCTAGATGCACTAGGTAAGTGGACGCTACCTACATAGTTCCATGGACACAAGATCCAATGTGAAATTTAGGCCAAATGTAATTCTCCTAAGATGTGGAATAGAAGAAAATGAATGATAAAAAAATAGTATTGATGTGTAGAGTAAAATAATAATGGTCTCATAAAATGACGAGTATATGAAAAAAGAGGGGATGACAGTTCACAATCATAAAAGAGACAACACAAACAAATCACGTAAGCACGAGAGTATGGTTTAAGATGAAACCACACTAAAAGATAAGATAAAAATATCTACTAATGAACTAAAATGGTAATTCATAGTGTCTACTACATCTAATTCTTGGAATGAGAATGAGCTTGTAAAATGGTGAGATCATAATAAAATCCAAGTGGTCATTAGTGTATAAAAGTTGAATAAGTGATACTCACAACATAAACTTAAAAAATGGTGAGAATGTATAGATTAAGGACAATAAGGATGGGAAAACTAAGTAAAAAGTGGTTACTTGTGAAATAGTTAGAGGTCTCAAGATCTTAAGGTAAATAAGTGAGCAAAAAAGAAAGGAAGGTATGACCACGCTAACCCAAGATACCCCATGTAACTTGGTATTACTTACATAGTTCATGTTGATGGCTTAAAATTTCACTTGATTCTAATCAATCAACAATGGAAAGTTTCAAGCTATGGGATATTGCCGCTTGAAACAACCTCCAAATTTTAGAGAAGCTGGTATCTTCTTTTGTATCAAGTGTTGGGGGAAAAGGGATAGGAAATTAAACAAAAATGCGAATGCAAGAATTGACACCTAACTATGGCGATGTGCCTAAGTGTAATCCTAATCCTAACTTGAGCACAGTGAGACTATATATAGGATTCAATTACATTTAAGAGCAAAAAGGTGCATGATCAATGTAAAAGATTGAAATAATAGAAACAGAGGCTCATAACAGAGGCTTCTTTTTCTGAGATATATAAAATGTCAATAAAGGCATAGTGTTCAATCTTCTTATAAGAATCTTCCAATCACATAAGAGGCATAAAAACATGCACAGTTATGTAGAACTTCTGATTCAAGAAAATGAGATGAAAGCAAATGACATCCCTAATCACAACTCTAGAAAATCCATAGTTTTGACCACTTTTTCAAATGACACAGATAATATCAACCAAAGCATAGAGTTCAATCTTATTAATTCATTCAGCCACATAAAAGGCATAGAAACATGCACAGTTACATCAACTTTACAACTCAAGAAAATGAGACAAAAGCAAATGATACTATTTAGTCAAAAACTTTAGTAAGTCTTACACTATAGAAAGTCTCCTTTTTTTTGGTAAACTGATCCTCTTCTTTTATAGCCTCGGATGTCTCCTTCTATCACTCCTTTTCCCGCACAATTCTACTCCAATCTTAATTCACAGGGGACAAAACAGATGGTGCTTTCAATGTCTTGGATGTATCTTGGTCTTATCAGGAAGGGCCATGCTAGAACAAGATGGCTGCCCTTACTACGGCATGTCAATTTATGACTAGTACCACTTCCTACGCTTAAACTTCCTCATTCCATCACCTGCTTAGCCATGCAATTGTCCATTCTCCTCCACTTTTAGGGGACAAATAGATGGCCCTTTTAATGCTTGCAGGCTCAAAAATCTACCTGGTGAACTGTTCCATCTACCAGAAATAACTTCCATCGAATTTCTCTCCATTTCAATTTGTTGTAATAGATACACAAAACATTATGTTCTGTTGAAATAGGAGAGGACACTTAGTCAATTTCCTAAAATTCCCTTTATTACTTAGAAGGCATTGGAGAATGACACTTGGTGCTTTCCACTTGATTTATCGGGGACCCGAGGCTCTCTCCACTTCTCTTTAGCTATGCTGTAGAATTATTCAGAGCACATATTAGGCTCCCATGGATGGTGACACTTGGTAGTTTCTGTAGACCTTTGAAAAACACCCAGGACCCACAACAATCTTTATTTGGAAATGAAGCTTGAAGATGATTTCTCAAAAGTTGACACATGGAGGCCTCTGATGTTCTTGAGAAGGTATGTGGCATCTTTTACTTCTCCTACTAGGGGTATGTGGTGTCTTCTGTTGCTTTTGGGAATGGAGTAGGAAGGGGCTTGAACAGTGACACTTGGCAGCCTCTGCTATTCTTTGGCACTTAAAAAAAATAGAATGATGCTTTTTTGCCTTTCAAAATGGGACTTGACCCTTTTGGTCTTTGAGACACACCCTTGAACTACCCGATGAACCAAAATGGTTCAATGGTTCAACACTGCGTGCCATTTACATGTTAACCAAGGTATTGAACCCAGGCATTAAACTAACTATCTTTTAGATGACAACACATGGTGACTTTTGATTTCTTTTGAAAAAGTAGTTCAGAGCCTTTTGCAACTGCCACCTGGTGCTTTTTGCTTCTTCCTACTACTTAGCTTGTTGAAAACCTCTGCTGAGAAATAGAGTGAATGCAGGTGCTGATATGAGATGTGGATGCCGACACGTGGTGACTTCTATTGAGTTATTATTGGATACGTGGCATGATCCGTGGCTCTCTCTAAAGTTATGAAAAGAGTTTTGGATGATGCCAGTTGGCTGGTTTTGTGTTTCAAAAAGTGACAATTGGTAGCTTCTGTTCGAATTCAACACTTAGACAAAATGAAATAAAGGAAACATAAATGGGGGAAAGAGAACCTATGCTAGGACAATGACACTTGGTAGCCTCCACTACACTTTTATACTTAGATGGAAAATGAACCCACACTCTGCTCCAACTCTGTCGCTATGACCAAGGTATGCGGGAACCAAAACTACAGTGCTTGATTGAATGCAATGTAGAGTAAAAATTTACTCTACATTTACTGGTGACCCTCAGAACTTTTGAGCCTGCTCAAAAAGAAAACTCTAACTCCTGCTAGATCAAAATTTCAAAAATTACAGCTTCAAAAGAGTCGTCAACATGTGTTTAAAACACTTATTTAAAAGAAAAGTGGGAAAACAACGAAAAAAACAATGCGAGAAAGGGAAATTATTTAACTATAATACATGAGAGACCCAATTCAATTGAAATATTTCAAATAGATTCCATTTACAAGAATCTCTTCAAGTTCTCCTTCAATCGACTCTAGCTCGAAATAATTCTTTTGCTTGCACGTGCGAATTTTATATGGGCCAGTCTATAGCGCTTTGAATTTGGTATGCTGACCCGGCTTGGTGACCCTTGCATCCCATTTCAAAATAATTGAGGCTACTTCAAAATTAAGATTTGAAGTATTTTTTATCAAAATAGTTCTTAACCATTCCTTGATGCCTAATCAATGAATCATGGGCTATATCCCTCTTTTCCTGAACTTCCAAAAGTTCTATGAGTCTGACCTGCATGGGGCAATTTTTTTTAATTTCAATTTGTTTGATCAGCTAGAGAGCAGGGATTTCCAAACTTAGGGGAATCACAACAGACTTTCCATATACCAATTCATATGGGGAAATTTTGATCACCTACTTATGCATGATTCAATTAGCCCATAATGCTAGATTAAGCACTTTATGCCATTCTTTGTGATGATTAGTCCCTACTCTTTTGATGAGTCTTATCAAGTTCTGGTTGGTTGATTCTACCAGACCATTACCCTGAGGGTAATAGTTAGATGAAGTTTTTAGATATATTTCATGTTTCAAGGCAAAGTCAAATACTTTACACCCTAAGAATGCTTTAGCATTATCTGAAATGATGGTGCAAGGAGCCCCAAAGTGAGTAGTGATAACCCCTAAAAAATCTAGGATCACATTCTCTGTTGCTTCCTTAAGTGGGACTGCTTCAGTTCATCTGGTGAAATAGTCTGTGGAAGTTAATATCCATTTGTGACCCATACTAGACACTAGATTTATCATTCCAATGAAGTCAAGACCCCATTAAGCAAAAGATTCATCCACAATTATAGGACTAAGGGGCATGGCTGCATTCCTCCTCATCCCCATATAATACTGGCAGGATTGACATTTTCTAACCAGCTGATAACAATCTACAAATAAAGTAGGCCAGCAATATCCTAACTCACTTATCTTTATGGCTATGGTCTTTCTAGAAAAATGCCCCCTGATATTCTATGATGCATTTCATGTAGTATTCTCTTAGCTTCAGCCTGTTCTACACATCTTAACAATTTTCCATCAAAATTTCTTTTGAAAAAGACTTGTTCAATTAAAACAAAATGAACTCCATGTATCCTATAATATCTCCTCTTGTTTCGAGGGAGTTCTCTCAGATAAATCCCATTTTTCATAAATTGAATCCTGCTGGTGACTTAGGATTCTTGATCAACCTCTTGTAATTTTAGCACCATCTTCACCTCTCCTTCTGAATCTGCTTCCTCAGGTAACATCTTTTCAAGTTCTTGGGTCATATATTGGCACAGACCCCTACCTTTGACTAGCTTGGTGGGTCTGACCTCTACATCATATTCAAGGATCTTAGTGATCCAATTGGCTCTTTTCTCAGTAATTTCTCCCTCCATGATGTATCCCTTAACACCTGGGTGAGCTACAAGTATCAAAATTTTGTTCCTTGATATCAGATGCCTGAATTTCTTGAGGGCTTTTACCATGGCATAGGCTTGCCTTTCCACAAAAATGTACCTGGTCTCATAATCCTTGATAGTTCTTGAGAAAAATGCTATTGGGTGTTCTTCTCCCAACCTATCATCCTTTTGCGTCAAGACAACAACAATACTTGACTCTCCTCCATAGACATACATTACGAAGGGATTGAAAAAATTTGGGTTTTTAAGCACTAGGTCTGCTGAGATAGCCCTTTTGACCTCTTCAAAGTCTTGCCTTCCTTTTTTAGTCCACTTGAAGACTAGGTCTTTTTTTGACAAGAGTGTCATTGGCCTAACCAAGCCTACAAAATTAGATATGAATTTACTAACAAAATTGATCTTCCCTAAAAAAGACTAGAGTGCCTTTTTATTTACTATAAGAGGTAGGTTCATTATAGCCGCAATTCTCTCAAGATCTATAGAAAATCCTTTTTTAGATACTATGTGCCCCAACAGTTTGCCCTGAGGTACAGCAAAAATGCATTTCTTGGGATTCAATGATATCCCAAAATACTGACATATCTTGAAGACAGATTCTAAATGATCAAAATGATCATCGACATTTTTTGAAAATATGGTGAGGTCATCTAGATAGACTAGGATGATCCTATTTATAAGCTCACCAAAGGCTATATCCATATCTCTTTGGAAGGTGGCTCCTACATTTGATAAGCTGAATGGCATCTTTGCATAGGCAAATGTTCCCCATTTGGTAGTGAAAGCAATTTTGTACTGGTCTTCTTCAGCTAGCCAAATCTGATTGTATCCAGAGAAGAAAACCTCTCTGATCCAGCCACAGTTTGTAGAATTTGTTTCATGGAGGGTAAGGGATAGTGGTCTTTTAGAGATGCTCTATTTAGATATCTGAAATCTACACATAGTCTTACATCTCCATTCTTTTTCTTAACTGGGACTAGATTTGATACCCAGGTTGAGTGCTTGATTGGAAATATTATTTTGGAATCTAAAAGTTTTTACAACTCATCTACCATTAGAGGCTCGATCCTTGGATTTACTGGCCTCTATTTCTGTTTAATGGGCTTGGATCCTTTAGTCAATTCTATTGTGTGCTGGATAATGTCTCTATTGTATCCATGAAGGTCTTCATAGCTCCAAGCTATGACTCTGTCATATCTCTGGCACAATTCAATTAGTCTTTCCTTCTCTTCTTGAGTTGTAGAATTCCCAACTTTTATTCTTTTCTTGTCACTCACCTCCATTTCAGAATAGTCTGCTTTATCTACTTAGAACCTTTTCTTTTCCAAGCTTATATCCTCTAGGTCAAACAAGTTTTCTAAGGTGATAAATCCCTTGGAGAGCTTATTAGTCCTCAATTGTATAACCTGATCACCATATGCCTCTTCAATTTTAGTTTACAATTGATCAACAAACTCATCTAATTATTTTAAGAAAGAGACTACTTGAGCATCATTTTCAAATACTTGTGAATTTTCATCATTGTCTGGGATGGTCGGCCTCACTATAACTTTTACTGACTCATTGTTAACCAATAGGCCAGTTGTTGGGTTAAACTGTGAACCAATCTAGGCCATCCTATTAGCCTCAGAGTTTTGACTTCTAGGGATTATCTCAATATTGAAAGCTTTAAAATATTCTATCAAATCCCAAATCTTATGCCTGTAGGATCTCATTCTCACATTCTTGGCTGCTGCCTTTTCCCGTATTTACTTTACTACTAATTCTGAATCTCCTTTTACTTTTAGGTTATTTATTCCATTTTTCTTGGCTAACAGGAGCCCATGTACTAAAGATTCATACTCTGCATCATTTAGTGCAAGCAAATTGAAATCAGATAGCTCTTAAAATTTTATCACCATTTGGAGCAGTAAGACAAATTCCAGCTCTAGCACCATGTTTACTTCTAGCCCCATCAAAATTCAAAGTCTAGATCTCTAAATCTTGACCAGTAGGTGCCTCTTCCCTTATAACATTTGGGATTGTCTGGTCCTCATCAAAAATGATGTATGTGCCCAAACCAGTAGTGTCATAGTTCCCATACGGGTCGCTATGCATCATAGCCAACAACTGGTTATTTTCTTCTTCTTGATCATACTCAGTACAATCACCTAGCTCTTCAAAAAAAATCCTTTCTTATTTATTCAACATGGCATGACCTGCTTCTAATATTGTTGTTGGTTCATTGGTGATATGGTCCTTTGATAGGGGTTCAGATAGAATTTTCATCTTGGAACCGTATCTGGTTCTCAAGATGAGGTGAGACCAGTCAAGAGACATATATCCTCCTATTTTTGTTGTAAAGTCTCTGGATAAACATAAACTAAAGACAAGAGGAATATCTATGATAACTATATCTTGGTTGACAAGTATGTTGGGACATGTGTATAATTGTAATGGGAGTTGTTTAATTCTCCCTATGGTTTGTACTGTTTTGCCATCTAGTTGCATAACTCCTTTTACAAGGGGTTCATATTTTATTTTCAGAGCATCAGCTATTTGCTTGGGCATCATAGTTGTACTAGCTCCTAAATCTATCAATACATTATGCAAGAGTTTCTTTCCAATTATCATAGTAAAATAGAAAGGCTCTGGCCTAGATTTACTTACTTGTGCTGCATCGTTCACAAAGGTTGTTGTCTTTGGAAGAACCGTATCATTGAGATTTTCCTTTCCAGTAGGTCCTTCCTTGGTAACATCACCTTTGGGCACTACTTTCCCTTGTAGATCTTCTTGCAGTAGTGCCTTTTGTTCAAGAATAGCCAAAATATCCCATATAGATACTTGTGTTGGAGTCTTCTTTAATTGGTCCACTATATTGATCGGTCCCAAAGACTGATGTTTTTGGTAATAAGGATACCTCATTTTTTCTTGAATCTGGGTAGGAATCCCTTGATCTTGTATTGAATGAGGCACTTCTTGTCTAACAGTAACATTCCTTTGCCCTTGAGATGGAATATTATTCTTGACTTGACCACTTACAATCTCAGGCTGCTCCATCATTCTCCTCTTTAATCTGGTGTAATAATCAAATTGCACTATTGGCCTTTGGGAGGTAGATGCTTTATTCAAGAAAACTACTTCTTCATCCTCAACCCATGATAACAAAGCATGTTTTGGGGCTATTTCTTCCTCTTTTTGCAAGGATGTTCCTTACATCTGAGCCACTAGAACTAAATTTTGCATATCGAGAGACTAGTAGGCTTGATTGTTACTGGTGCTGGCAAACTAACCATCCATTCTCCTCTGCTCTGCCACCCTTTGTTGTAGATTACCCCTAGGACAATCTTTGGGTGTATGAGCATCGTTGCAAGGAAAACACCAAGCATTAGTATCATCCACAAAATTATTCTGAACTAGAACCATCTCCCTATTTGAGTTGGGAGGAATGGTCTGTGAGGGTGTGGGAACTACAACTAATTGATTTGCTAGCTGATGGTTAGTTTGTCTTAGAGGACCTTGATATTAGTTTGGTTGGGATGAAAATCTATTTCCTTGATAGCCTTGATAAGGGGGCTTAGGGAAAGCATTCTGCTGCCTCTTTATATTAATTAGTTTATTGGAAAATGTCCTCAGGATATTCTTGGTATCATCCATCTCAGATGACTGAGCAAGGACCGGTTGATTCGCAGATGATGGAGGGTAAGTATACATAGACACAGGCGGGCTTATAGCTTTAGGAACTTCTTGAGGTAAGGAAAAGGAAATTTCTAGGAAAATAGGCATTGGAGGCCTATGAGGTAACTTTCCAACATCTATTAAATGATTTTCAGCTCTGACTGCATAGTCATAAGCTCCTGACAAAGTGTGTCCTCTCAGTGACTGAATCATAATAGATATATATGAATTTAAAGCTTTGAGATAAAACACTATGGCCATACCAGGTGGTGGTTTAGCTATAATAGGGATCCTGTCCCAAGTTTTCTAGAATCTGGTGTTGAAATCAGTCATGTCCTCTTGTGGTCCCCTTTGAATGGTGATTAACTGCTGTAATAAAGAAGACTTATCACCTTTCTTTGCAAATCTTTCAAATAACTAATCTCAGAGCTGGTCCCATGTAGATATGTTATTTGGGGTCAAAGACTGATACCATTCTAAAGCCTTCCCTTTAAAAGAAGCTGCCAATAACCTTATGGCCATATTTTGTTGTGTGACAACATGTATGGCACAAACACTTGATACATCTTGAAGATGTTTTGCAGGTGTTTTAGAGTCCTGTCCACTGAACTTGGGAAGAGCTTTTAGGGCATTTACTGGGATAAGATCCCAAATAGCTAGTGGTGTTGGGAGGATTAAGGGACTACCAGTGTTCCAGCTTGCATAATTTCTTGGGGGAACAGGGGCTCCCATATTTAGTATTGGTGAAAACTGGTTAGCTCTTCTTCTTAGACTAGCTACCAAAGATGTCAAAAGAATACCCAAATTTGCAACAGACTGTGATCTGGTGATTGGTCCATAGCTCTGACTCCTCGTAGCTCTCTAGTTCATGCGGTCTTGAAAGAAACTTCAAGATTGGTCCCATCAGGCATGCCAAAAACTATTGATGGCTTAAAATTGCACTTGATTCTAATCAATCAATAATGGGAAGTTTCAAGATATGGGATATTACGGCTTGAAACAACCTCTAGATTTTAGAGAAGCTGGTCTCTTCTTTTGTATCAAGTGTTGTTGGAAAAGGGATAGGAAATTAAATAGAAATGCAAATGCTGGAATTGAAACCTAACTATGGTGATGCACCTGAGTGTAATCCTAATCTTAACTTGAGCACAATGAGACTATATATAGGATTCAATTACATTTAAGAGCAGACAAGTGCATGATCAATGTAAAAGATTGAAATAATAGAAATAGAGGATCATAACAGAGGCTTCTTTTCCTGAGATACAGAAAATGTCAACAAAGGCATAATGTTCAATCTTCTTATAAGAATCTTCCAATCACATAAGAGCCATAGAAATACGTATAGTTATGTAGAACTTTTGGTTCAAGAAAATGAGATAAAAGCAAATGACATTCCTAATCACAACTCTAGAAAATCCATAGTTTTGACTACTTTTGCAAATAACACAGATAATATCAACCAAGACATAGAGTTTAATCTTCTTAATTCATTCAGCCACATAAAAGGCATAAAAACATGCATAGTTACATCAACTTTACAACTCAAGAAAATGAGACAAAATCAAATGATACTATTTAGTCAAAAACTCTAGTAAGTCTTAAACTATAAAAAGTCTCCTCCTTTTTTTTGGTAAACTGATCCTCTTCTTTTATAGCCTCAGATGTCTCCTTCCATCACTCCTTTTCTCACACAATTTTACTCTGCTCTTAACTCACAGGGGACAAAACAGACAGTGTTTTCACTGTCTTGGATGTATCCTGGTCTTATCAAGAAGGGCCATGCTGGAACGGGATGGCTGCCCTGACTATGGCATGTTGATTTATGACTGGTACCACTTCTTGTGCTTGAATTTCCTCATTCCATCACCTGCTTAGTCGTGAAACTGTCTATTCTTCTCCACTTATAGGAGATAAATAGATGGCCCTTTTAATACTTGTAGGCTCCAAAAATCTACCTGGTGAACTGTTCCATCTACTAGAAATAACTCCTGCCAAATTTTCCTCCATCTCACTTTGTTGTAATGGATACATGAAACATTTTGTTCTATTGAAATGGGAGAGGATACTTAGTCAATTTCTTGAAATTCCCCTTATTACTTAGAAGGCACCAAAAAATGACACTTGGCACTTTTTGCTTGATTTATTGGGGACCCACGACTCTATGCGCTTCTCTTTAGTTATGCTGTAGAATTATTCGGGGCACATATTAGGCTCCCACAGATGGTGAAACTTGGTAGTTTCCACAGACCTTTGAAAAACACCCAAGACCCACCACAATCTTTATTTGGCAATGAAGCTTGAAGATGATTTCTTGGAAGTTAACACGTGGAGGCCTCCGATGTTCTTGAGAAGGTATGTGGCATCTTTCGCTTCTCCTATTAGGGGTATGTGGCATCTTCCACTGCTTTTGGGAATGGAAGGGGCTTGAATAGTGACACTTGGTGGCTTTCACTATTCTTTAGCACTTAAACAAAATAGAACGATGCTTTTCTACCTTTCAAAAAGGGACTTGACCCCTTTGGTCTTTGAGACACTCCCTTGAACTACCCAATGAACCAAAATGGTTCAATGGTTCAATGATTCAACACTGTGTGCCATTTACACATTAATTGAGGTATTGAACCCAGGCATTGAACCAACTATCTTTCAAATGCTGACACGTGGTGACTTTTGCTTTCTTTTGTAAAGGTAGTTCAAGGCCTTCCGCGATTGCCACTTGGTGATTTTCACTTCTTCCTACTACTTAGCTTGTTGAAAACCTCTACTAAGAAATAGAGTGAATGCAGGTGCTGATATGAGACATGGATGCCAACATGTGGTGAATTATGCTGAGTTGTTATTGGATACATGGCATGATCTGCAGCTCTCTCAAAAGTTATGAAAAGAGTTTTGGATGATGCCAGTTGGCCAGTTATGTGTTTCGAAAAGTGACACTTGGCAGCTTCCGCTCAAATTCAATACTTAGACAAAATGATATGAAGGAAACAAAAAGGGGGAAAGAGAACCCACACTAGGACAATGACACTTGGCAGCCTCCACTATACTTTGATACTTAGATGGAAAATGAACCCGCGCTCTGCTCCAACTCTGCCGCTATGACCCAGGTATGTGGGAACCAAAACTGTAGTGCTTGACTGAAAATTTGAATGCAACATAGAGTAAAAATTTACTCTATAGTTCATGTGGACTTTAGGCTGATGTAGTTCTCCTAGAAATCAGAGGAAAAAGACCAAGGTGGTCTATAAATAAGTTGAATAGATAAAATATCCCATCCCAAAAACATTTGATAGATTTATATATTGCATAGAATTTCTAATCCAATTTTCATGATCTTGTGATTTATAAGATTTTTAAGATCTTTTATGAATGTTTAGGGGTTTTGAAACCATTACGAATATTTTTATAATTTTATAATCATCTCAACTCAATCAAGACTTATGAGACACATAATAGTCCAATTCACAAAATAGCCAAAGCGTGGCTTAGGTTACTCATAAAAGGGTGAGAGCGTGACTGAGCTAACCTTAATGTGAATTGAGCACTACCTATATAGTACCATATGACCTCAAGTAACTATAGTTCCACCTATAGCAATAAAGGTGGTAAAATTAATTCCCATGTTTTTGGTATCTCAACTTGATCAAGGATTACCAAATACATGGTTCAAACTTGTAAAATGAAAAGAGAATGGCAAAGGGGGTGATAGAGCCGACCTCAATGTGAATTGAGTGCCACCTACATAATCCTATAGGACCTCAAGTCACTATAGTTAAACCTATATAAAAGGCATCCAATTAAGTACTATCAAGTTTAGGTAAAAGGCAAAAGGCAAGACAAATGATAATAGTAATGGCAAGGTGAGGTGATAATGCATGGTAAATATGTTATCCTTAATTTTCCCATAGGTGGTTATAATTAGAAAAAAAGGAAAAAAGATTAGTGGTACTAATTTTCCCATAGGTGGTTATAATTAGTAGCATGAGGTGGGACACTAATTTTCCCATATGAGGTTATAATTAGTGACACCAATTAAACATAACAACAAATGAAGTATGCAATTTTTAGGACCATTGTCATACTACTTTCATATAATTTCATTCAAACATGTAATTCTAAAATAACTATTGGAAATAAATATATAATCAACCACTAAACATTATTAAAGTAAAAATGAATCAAAATCAAGGCCAAACGTGATAGGTAGGGATGGGTAAAAAAGGAATCAATTGGTGAAGGGTTAAGGGTATGGTATAATGGTAAGGGGTATAGTATAAAAAATAGGTATAATGTGGCACAACTTAGATGATCCTTGTAGAAAATAATACAAATCCCTCAAGCATAGAAACATTTGAGGTGAATTATGTTCATTGTTTCACTAATTTCATCTCCCTCTAGTGTAGTGAGTCTGTATGCTCCAGAACTGTAGTTGAAAACAACTACATAGGGCCCTAAACAATCTGGTTAGAAATTTCATTTTTCTTGGACTCAACATTGACATTTTTTTATTCTATATGAGTACCGAGTTGCCAAGTTTGAATTCATTATGATTTACATACCTACTATATTGTATTTTGAGTTGGTTATGATAATCTTGAAGATTATTCAAGGTAACCAAGTAATTACCATCAAGTAGGTCCAGCTCTTGCAAGAGATCCACTCTATAATATTTATCATTGATGACATGTTACAACAAAATTTGGAGAGAAGGCAACTCAAACTCAATAATAAGAATGTATTTAGTTCCATAAATAAGTGAATATCATGTAGATACTACTAGAGTATGGAATGTGGTACAATATGTTTAGAGGGAATTAAATAATTGTAAGTGATAATTACGACCAACATCATTAACAATCTTCTCTAGAATGTTAACAATGGTTTTATTATAAGCCTCATCTTGGCCATTACCTTGTATATAGTAAGTGGTATAGAAATGTTATTTGATGTGATATTGAAAACAAATTGCTTTTAAATCCTTATTCCTAAATGATTTACCATTATCAGATATAATGTCAAAAGGGATACCATATTGACAAATGAGATAGTTGAATATGAAATTGGAGATCTGATTACCAATGATATAAGTGATGGAAATGTCTTTCACCCAATTATTAAAGTATTTTGTATCAATTAGGAATTGTTTATGGCCATCTAAAGATGTTAGGTTGATCTTCTAACAAGGTTGAGTCCCCACATTGAGAATGGCCATGGTGTTGTCAATGGTTTGAGTGTCTTAGCTGGAGCATGAATCAGATTGGCATGCTTTTAACACTTGAAATACCTTATCACATATGCAACTTGTTTTCCCCCAAAAAATATTACTCACTTTTGGGACAACATTTGAACTATTTTGGTCCTACAGACCAAAATTGTCTCTTCCCATTCTGAAATTTGTCCTGGGCATTCAAATTTCTCATTTTTCAAGCTTCTCAGGAATCTAAAGACTCTGCAAGTTGGTTCATTTCTATAGGTTCAAAGACTTCTGCAGGCGGGTTCAATCAAAAGAATCAGTTTTCAACACTTAGTCAAATCAAAGGGAATGAACCATTGAACCGTTGAACTAAAACTTGGTTCAATGGTTGGTTTAATTTTTTGGTTCAATCAAATGGTTCACTCAATTGGTTCATCAAATGGTTCATCCACTTGGTTCATCGGCTTAGTTAAAATCTTGGTTCATCAGCTTGGTTCAATCAAAGAGATCATCAGCTTGGTTCAAAGCATGGTTCAAAGCTTGGTTCAACAGTTGGTTCAAAGGAGCGGTTCAAAGCAAAAGTTCAAAAGAGCCTCTTAAAGGACAAGTGCCCTTTCAGAGGGAACTTGGTCGACAAAAGTAACCTTCGAAAGGGTCATTTTCAAGGAAGCTGCAAAGGTAATTCTTTCGGATTTTTGTTTAAGGAAGTCAAAAAGGACTAAGGCAAGAAACAATTCTTTCAGAATTTTTGTCTGAAGGAATTCAAGGAAGAAGTTGTGGGCAGAAAGCTCGAAGAAATTTCCAAAGAGACAAAACAAAGCATCAATTCCATGAACTTTTTGTCCACGAGAAAATGCCCGTGGAGAAAGCCCAGGGAAAATGCCTACAGAGAAATCCTGAGGAAAATGTCCATAGACTTTTTGTCTGTGGGAAAGTGTCTATGGAAAAAACCCACGAGAAAGCTCCGTAGGACTACCGAAGATAAAAGGCCACCGAAGGACCTTGAAGGGCAAGTGCCCTTGTGGGGGACTCTCAGCTACCAACTTAAAGGACACTCCCCCAAAGCTGAAGGGTCGCCTTCCCTTTGGGAGGATGAAAAATAGGAAAGCCAAAGATGGACCAAGGGATGACGTGCCCGAAGACGTCAAATTCAAAAACAATGAACTAACTATTGAAAGCGTATTGACAATTACACGAACGTCAATTTCAAAGCTCATAAAATTGCCATTGATCCTTGTAATCTAGAGACCCAAATTCATTCATAGGCTTTAAAGCCAAGATCATCAGGAAGTGATTAAGGAATAGAGTATCAAATTGAATCAAGGACCTGATTTAATTAACTAGAAAATGAGGAACGATGAAGAAAGATCAGATGGCCAGGTGGACAGTGAAAGATGCAAACTTTCAATAGCATGACTTGTTTCTCTGCATTGAGAAAAGAAAATGGGTAAATGCCCCTAAATTTTAGCATGTCTTCTTAACAAATTTCAATGCAACATGATGTGTTACTGTTCTCAAGTCCTTCTTGAAGTGGTTATATAAGGGGCTCTCTTTTATTGTAAACAGATCTCTTTTTTGACAATTAGAACAAAACTCTGCCCAAATTGAAAGGCATTACTAAGACTTTGAGCTTAGATTGTTGATCATATTTTTTATTGGAATAAAAAAGCGACTTTTCAAACTTTGTGCTGTGATATCTTTGTTGTTGGGGAAACTGCTCTTATGTCTTTTTCCTTAATATGTTTTCTGTTCCTTTAATTCAACGGTTAGTGAAATTAGTCAGGAAGGTGTCTTGAAGTCAACTGTGGAGAGACTTTATGCCCCCATAATTGCCTTTCAGTGTGTTTTCTTTTCATTTCTTTGTAAAGGACCTTGGGATGACTTTGTTCCCTCATTTTCCTTCATATCTCACTCTTGGGAAATTTAGGTGGAGACTTTATGCTGCATCTCAATTTACTGGTTACTACATCCTTGGTTACACTTTTCATTTACTACCAGGAGTATTCTTGTGGTTTGCTGAATAGTACTTCTAAAAGAAGAGGAGTGCTTTCTATCATTTCCCTTGAGATTTCTCCTTTGATTCACATGCATCATCTATAAAAAAAGAGAGATGGATGGTTTATCCTACCCTTGAGTATTATTTTCTATTTATACATATAGCATATCTATAGGGAACTTCCCCTTAATGAGAGGAGAGATTAATCCCCTTATGATGTGGTAAACCTACACATTTAGATGACCAATCTTCTTACTTTGGCTGATCAGACCTATTTTATTTATCAGTATGCTAATCGACAAAATATTCAACCAACACAACTACATCTGCTTCTGTCATTAGCTAGTAATAACTAGTATATAGTAACTTTTTGGCTAATATTGCCTTGCTAGTGTGGACTCCACACACTCCTTCATGGACTTCCCTCAATGATAGTCTAGATTGTGTCAAAGGTAAATAATGAAGCAAAGTTACATCATGGATTATATGATACAAGGTTGGTTTAATTAAGGTATATCAATAGGATTTGTGGGAAAAGGCTTTTTGGTTTTTACATGATAAATTGGGATGCATTGTTTGATCTTGAAGATAGGCATATTTTTTGAGCACTAGGGAGACTTGGGAATAGCAATCTCACAAACCATATCGATGGCTAATTGTTCATGTGATAGTGATAAGATATTTTAAATAAGAAATTGATAATCCCTAGCTTTGTCAATGATCTAGATCATGGAAATAATAGTGGTCATAGCATTGGCTATTCTATTATTGGCCTAAGGTATTCTCACAAATTGGATGTTGGAAATATATTGCTTAGGATTACCAACCATACCTTTATAGGGTATCAAATTCTAATCATTTGTTTGGTATTTATCTATGGCCTAATAAATGATTAACTAAGAATCACCATACACTAGTAAATGTTGAATATTCTAGTAATGCCTAATGAAGCCCTATAATGAGCACTTCCTATTTGGCCATGTTAATTGTATAGGGAAATCCAATATGAAAGGACTTGGAATGAGATCCCCTTGTGGTATAACAAATAATATTATGGACCCTAATATTTGATTCATGAATGATCCATCGATGTAAATCTTCCATCATTCAACCTTAGAAGGTGCATCTGATTCTTCAATGGTCATATTGGCCTCATCTGGTAATCTAAATGTAACAAGTTGAGTATCTTGAAGAGGAGCTTAAATAAGTTGATCTATGAGTCCTTGCCCCTTAATGGCCTTCTAGTTGGCATATTAAATTTCTAACTCACTCAATAACATAATCCATTTTTCCATATGACCCTATAGAGTTGATTTAGAAAGTAGATAATTTAGTGTATCTACTTTGACGATAACAATGGTCTTGTTGTTTAACATATAATGACATAATTTTTGGGCTATGAACACCATTGTTAAATAGGATTTTTTAATTGGTGTATAGTTATGTTTATACATGACCAAATTTTGGCTCAAATAATATATGACATGATCCTTTCCTTATTCATCGTGTCATGCCAAAAATGTCCCCCAGGCATTCTCAATTGCTAGAAAGTAAAGAAGTACCAACTTTTTTGGAATTAGTGGAAATAAAAAAGGTGGGTTGGTAAGATATTATTTAAGTTGATTGAATAGTTTTTGACACTCTTCATTTTAGGATAATGTAACACATTTATTTAATAAGTGCATAAATGAATGGAATTTGTCAGCTAATTATGAGATTAAGCATCTAATAAATTGAATCTTGCCTTGCAAATTATAGAGCTACTTCAAGGTAAACTATGGTGGCATTTTTGTAGTTGTGTGGACTTTAGTTGGGTCAACTTCAATGCCCCTTGAGAGATAATAAAACCTAATAGTTTTCCAGAAGTGATGCTAAATACACATGTATTTAGATTAAGCCTGACATTATACTCATGAAGTCTCTCAATTATTCTTTGTAGCATAGTTGGGTGATCAACATGGGTCTTTGATTTACCCAAAATATCATCAACATAGTCCTCAACATTGTTGTGCATCATGTCATGAAAAATCAATTTTATAGCTCTTTGGTAAGTGACTCCAACATTATTAAGTCCAAACAACATTACCTAATAAAAAATGTTCTCTACATAGTAGTGAACATTGTCTTATGCTATTATTTTGGTGCAATCCTGATCTGATTATATCTTGAAAATCCATCCATTAGAGAGAGAATTTCATAGCCAACTATTGAGTGAACTATCATGTCAATATTAGGTAAAGGGAAGTCATATTTTTGGTAGGCTTTATTGATATATCTAAAATTAGTGCAAATTCTGATCCCTTCTAAATTTTTACTTATTGGCACAATGCTTTAAATCAACTCTAAATAGTCAATCACCCTGATGTATTTCACATCTAAGAGTTTTTACAAGTCTTTATTTACTAACACAAAAATGTGAGAATGCATATTATGTAACTTATATTTAATGGTCTTGGTATTAGGATGTAGAATGAGATGGTGTATAGCCAAGGTAGGTTCCAAACCTAGCATGTCCAAATAGGACCATGTAAATATGTCAACAAATTCCCTCAAAAGTGTTGTAAAATATTCACATTTATCCTTAGTGAGGGACGTGAATATTTTAATCCATTTTGGGTCCTCTAGAGTCCTAATATTTACCTCTAAAGTGTCATCTACAACAAGTGTAGAACCATCATCTAGAATAGTTGGCAAGGAGTTGAACTAATTGGTAATAAAAAATTCCTCTAGATGAACTATCTCATTTAATGTGCCTAAACATGATAAATCAAAATATCCTAGTGATGGCATCGACCATGATACAAATACTTCAATGCACTCTTGAATAATATGTGCAAAATCCTATCTCTCTTAAGTACTGATATCTAATCCATAAATAGATTGTGGGTTAGAGGTTTCATGTTATTCATAGGAAGAGGGTTGAACATCCTGATCTAATGACATTGGAAATTTGTTTTCACCAAGAGACTTTCTTTTCTCTTTACTTTTTCCTTGGTCAAAAAGTGCCTCAAAGAGGTTTTCACTTTTAGTAATCAATGTTTCATTTTATTTTTGTTTTTGGCTAGGGAAGTTTGCCCACTCTCTGAAGTAGGCATTAGGATCCAATCTAATAAAAAATCCTTGATTGTGGTCTCCAAGAGGTATGTGGCTTCTCAATCCCAAAAATTTGTATATGGCCTTATCATTTTTGAACTTGTCTAATGGAATTGTTAACTCTTGTTGGTCTCAATCTATCGATTGTGGATGGTAAAGGGTTAAATGTGAAGGTTGATAAATAGGGTTAAAAGTGCAAATGGCATGGGGGTTAAACAAATTTATAATGACAAGGTCATCGTAGATGCTATAATTAGACCCTACATCACTATTGGCATCATCATCACTAGTCATTAGTGTTGTAATGTGAATAAGGTATGTGGGGTCACCCCCAAGTAGTTTAAATCTGATACCATGAATTTCATTTGATTTAGTCATTGAGATTGCTTCGATGGTGACTTATTGATGTAGTGTGAGGCATATACCTTCATGAACTAGGTGATCCATAATACAATAGGGAATATGATACTTCATGCTTTGTTGATAGTCAGCTAACTCATTAGTGTAGATCCATGAATCATCTTCTACCAAGGGGTAGTATTCTAGGCCAAAGGCTGGTTTAAAAACAATGGGATTGTTTAGCTAAGATTTTCCTTTGGTTTTCCATGCCATATGAGTAGTCTTAGTTGTACGTCTCCCATAAGCTTTAGGATTTTTAGGCAATTTGGCAATATGGAATGCATTCTAGGTGTTATATTCTCTAAGACATTTTTTAGTGACATGAAATTAGTTATAAATCTTTGGTGGAGGCCTGGAAAAGGTAGAGGCTAAGTTGTCTAGGTAAATATAATTAACTTTTAGACCTGATTCAATGGCTTTTCTTTTTTCAAATTTTTCTCCATCTAATTTGGGCATAGGATTAATGCCAAATTAGTAGTTATAGATTTTATACTCAGTGTCAAGGTGTTTACAATACTGATATGGTTGAAGATCAACAAGTATAGGAACTTTCATTCATGAATGTGGAAATTTTATACACTGATGCAATATAAAAGGTATAGCCCTAATTCATGGATCTGAGGTTGGCCTAATAACAAATTTTAAGATTATTCTAGATCTAAAACATGGCATAGAGTATCATGAGTCAATGGCCCAATGATCACTAATAGGTTAATGGTACCTTAAAATTCCCATTCTTTATTATCATATGCCTTGATTATTGGGTGTGGAGCCTTATTGTCTTTTAGGATCAGAGGTTAGAATTTTGATTTTTTTTTAGCCAAGTTTTGGATCCCATTCTTTATATTCATGATGGCAATAGGGGTTGCAAGGGGGGATTTGGCCCCCTTATGGGGTCTAGGGGGGATGACCCCCCTGATGAGGGGGGTCTGGGGGTCATGTGCCCTAGTGGGGGTTCAGGGGAAACACCTTCGAAGGGAAATTTTTTATTAAAATTGCCTTGTAAAATTTTAATTTTGTAGTCAATCTAGGCCATTGATTATAGGTTTCTATATTTGATGGTAGAGGTTATGTTTAGGTGTTTTTCCACCCTAAAAGTGAATTAAGATACGGTTGGGAGGTAAGAGAAGATCATTGTACATAGAAAGGAGGTAGATAAGGGAGATGGGTGTAAGAAGTTTTATTTTAGGATTTGTTTCTCCTTTGTATTGTTGGAAATAATATACTAGACAAGTTTGGTGGATGTAGCCCATCTTGGGTGAACCATGTTAAATTTGGTGTCTCCTATTTTATGCATGTTTATGATTATTTTTTATATGTTTGATTGATTCATTGCATAATTTATCTTGTATGTGATTTGGAAAAAAATTTGTGTTTTATTTTATCCTAATAAGTGGTATCACAATAAAGGTTTTGTTTGCATAATTTTAAATCATAGTGAGAAAAGGGTTTGACCTTGAGTGGGAGATATGGCAGATGAAAATAAATCTAAGGTGGAGAAGTTCAATGGATAGAACTTTGGATTGTGGAAGATGTAAATGGAAGATTAACTTTACCAAAAGGACCTATATTTGCCTTTGGGAGGGCAAGCCAAGAAGCCATCGATAATATTAGATGAAGCTTAGGAACTATTAGATCAAAAAGCCCTTAGAACCATACATTTGTCTTTTGCATCTTCTGTAGCATTCAAAAAATTATAAGAAAAGACAATAGAAGGTCTTATGATCACATTAGGTACGTTATATGAAAAACCCTCTACCTCAAATAAAATATTTTTGATGCAAAAATTATTTAATATGAAAATTTATAAAAATGGTTCAATACCAAATCATTTAAATGAGTTTAACACAGTTACTAGTTAGGTACAATCTATAAATATTGACTTTGATGATTAAGTTAGGGCTCTTCTCATTCTTTATTCCTTGCCTAAAAGTTGGAATAGCTTGGTAATGGTAGTAAGCAACTTTGTGTCTAATAATGTTAAACTATAGTTTGAAGATGTGGTGGGTGTTATCCTAAGTAAGGAAATGCAAAGGAAATGTACAAGTAAAAAATACATATCTAAAAATGAATTAACAATGGAGAATAGAGGAAGGTATAAGAATAAAGGAAGAGTAAACCATGGAAAATCAAAAGGGCGTGCAAGATCTAAATCAAGAGGCAAGATGGAATGTTAGATCTGTGGTAAGCCAAGACACACAAAGAAAGAGTGTTGGTTTTGAAAGGATAAATCAGATAAGGACCAACATGAAGGTAATAGAGAAGCAAATGTAGTAGGTGTTATACTATAAGATGCTCTTTTAATTTCTTTAGATAATATTGTTGAATCCTAGTTTTTAGATTTAGGTGCTTTGTTTCATGCTACCCCTCATAGACATTATTTTATAGATTATGTTCAAGGTAATTATGGGAATGTTTACCTTGGTGATGATGAACCCTATATTATTGTTGAAAATGGAAGTGTTTAGGTTAAATTATAGAATGGAAACTCTTGGATGCTAAAGGATGTCAAGTATGTTTTGAGCTTGAAGAGAAATTTGATCTCTGTAGGGTAGCTGAGTAGTGAGGGTTGTATGGTCACATTTACAATCAAATCATGGAAAGTTATGAAGGGTTCCTTAGTGGTTGTAAAATTTAATAAAGTAGGCACTTTATATTTGTATATAGATAATGTTAATTCATTTTTTTTGTATATTCTATAGGTAAAGATGTAGCTTTGTGGCATAATAAACTTGGCCACATGAGTGAAAAGGGAGTGAAGACCCTACATGCAAAAGATAAACTATCAGGTCTGAAAGAATTAGGTCTAGACTTTTGTGAGCACTACATATATGGGAAACAAATATTTGTGAGTTTTCTAAGGGTTAGACCATCCATGAAGGAGCAAAAATTAGAGCTTGTGCACATGGATGTATGATGACTAGCTCAGGTATCCTCACTTGGTGGTTCAAATTATTATGTTACCTTTATTGATGATGTAACTATGAAGGTTTGGATATACTGTATAAAAAGGAAGTCTAATGTTTTTGATACATTCAAGAAATGGAAAGCTTTAGTTGAAAATGAAATAGGTTTAAAACTAAAATGTCTCAGATCAGATAATGGAGGTGAGTATTGCAGTAATGCTTTTAACAATTAATGTTCAGAAAGTGGAATTCATAGATAGAAAATAGTTCCAAGAACACCACAACAGAATGGTGTGTCAGAAAGAATGAACAAGACTATTATAGAGAATTCCATATGTATGAGATTGCATGTAAGTTTGTCTTTATAGTTTTGGGTAGATGTTGTAACTACTTTAGTTTATCTGATAAATAGAAGACCTTCGAGTGCTTTGGATGTGGAATATTAGAAGATGCATGGAATGGAAAGAAGGTAGATTATTATTTTCTAAGAGTTTTTGGTTATGAGGCATTTTAGTATATTGATAAAGATCATAAGAATAAGTTAAAATCTAAGACTCAGAAATGCACATTTATTGGTTATAGAACTGATGATTATGGATTCTAGTTGTGGAATCTAGAAGATTAAAAAATAATCAAGAATAGAGATGTGTTCCATGAAAAAATCATGTAAAGGGACCAGTTGCAGGAAAAGAAGTAAGAAGAATCTAAAAGGGAATATATAATATTATAAGACCTTATAGGAAAACATGTCCTAGAAGATATTGATCAAAATATGTAATAGGAATAGGTACCTCAAACCCCTATTTGAAGATCTACAAGAGTAAGTAGACCACCTGATCATTTTTCTCCTTCTTTATATTATTTATTACTTAATGATGGTGGCGAGATATAAAGCTATGAAGAAGCAGTGCAGATTGATGCCAAGGATAAGTGGGAGCAAGCTATGGATGAGGAGTATGATGCTCTAATCGAAAACCAAACATGGGATTTGGTGGAGCTTCCCAAAGGAAAGAAGGCATTGTAGAACAAGTGGGTATATAGGATAAAGGAAGAGAATGAAGGTAAAAAGAAATTCAAGGCTAGAATGGTGGTTAAAGGTTTTGCAAAAAAGAAAGGTATATACTTTGATGAAATATTTTCTCCAATAATTAAAATGAATTCTATAAGAGTTGTTATAAGTTTGGTCATGGTGACTTGGAAGAGGAAATATATATGGAGCAGCCACAGGGATACAAAGTCAAAGGTAAGCAGAAAATGGTTTACAGGTTGAAGAAGATTTTGTATGGCACTAAAAAAAGCTCCAAGATAGTGGTATTTGAAATTTGATAGTTTTATGACAGAACAAGGTTATTGTAGATGTCATTTAGACCATTTTGTATATTTTAAAAGTTTTGAAAATGGTAACTACATTATTTTGATTATATATATATATATATATATATATATATATATATATATATATATATATATATATATATATATATATATATATATATATATATATATATATGATAGGCTTGTAGCTGGTTTCAACATACACAATAGTAATGTACTTAAGAAATAGTTAAGTGATAGCTTTTCTATGAAGAATCTAGGTGAAGCTAAATAGATATTTGGTATGAGGATATCTAGAGATAGAAAGAATAGGAAGCTAGAATTGTCATAGGGAGAGTACATCATAAAAGTGTTGGAAATATTTAATATGCATGATGCAAAATCAATTGTGACACCTTTGGCTACACACTTTAAATTAACAAATAAATAATGTCCTAAAACATAAGAAGAAAATAACCTGAAGTCTAAAATTCCATACTCATCAAGAGTTGATAGTTTAATGTATGTGTTAGGTTGTGGAGCTAAAAGCTTCAACTATGTAGACAAAGAGGGGGTTGCTGAAGTTCTAGAAGTACTGGCATCGACAATATGACCGACGTTGGTGAAGATGAATGTAGAAGGCAACTGGCATCGGTAGGAAGTCAGCTAACGTCGGTCAGCACCAGTTAGACAGGGACCGACGTCGGTCGCCTGTGTGTTCCAAAACTGTTCATTGCACGAATAGTTAGTTTGTTGAACTGAGTGTTTGCATGTAAAGACTATTTCGAGTCTTGAGCTGCGTGTCTATTATTAGTAAACTAAGAGTCTAAGTTATTGTTTAAGTTTGGGATCTATTTATAGACCCATAGGCATGTATTGTAATTATGAGCTAGAAAGGAAGGCAAGGAAGATCCTTCCATTGTAAGATCATTGAGTTGTAGGTTGTTGCAAGCTCATAAGAGATCTACATGTGTAAGTATGGTCTGTTGAATTGCAGGTTGCAGGTTCATGGGAGATCTACTTGAATTACTTTAGAGTGCTTGGTGTACTGGCAGGGTTATTACTGACTGGTTGGTAAGGTGAACACCAATTCTGTGTGTGAGTTGTGTGTTGGGACCATTTTTGGTAGGAGAGTGAACTTTTGGAGAAGAATTACTGTACACTTGAGGTGTGGAAAGCCTTTGTAAGGTGGAAGAGTGTGGCGTCTCTTTATTGTATTCTTTTTTGTACAAGTATTAATACAAGACAGTGTATTGTCTCTCATATTCGATGTTATTTGTGAATTCTAGTTACTTGTTGCTTCTAGATAATTTCACATGTCTAATTGCTTGTATTTGGTAATCATATTGTGCTCTTTCTGAGGAGCAAGATCCTAAAAAGTGGGATCAGAACAAGGTGTGTTGTTCTTGGATTCCTTGACAATTGGTATTAGAGATTTTGGTTGGGATACTAATAGGTTGTTTCAGATCTGGTTAGTGTGTGTTGATTACAGGTTACTCATAGGGGTTTCTGTTTGAGTGGGAGTATAGCAATGGCAGAAGAAAGTAAGCTACGAATGGAGAAGTTTAATGGCAAGAACTATCAATTATGGAGGATGCAGATTGAAGATTATCTGTATCAAAAAGATTTGTACTTACCATTGGGTGGGGTTGATTGCAAACCCCAAGATATGAAGGATGAAGAATGGGAGGTTCTTGATCAGAAGGCTCTGGGATCTATAAGGTTGAGTCTTGCATCATCTGTGATTTCCAACTTATCACATGCGAAGACAACGGTAGAGTTGATGGAATCTTTGGCAAATTTATATGAAAAACCCTCAGCTTTGAATAAGGTATTTCTTATGAAGCAATTATTTAATTTGCAAATGTTGGAAGGTGGATCTGTACATAGTCATCTTAGTGATTTCCATGGTTTGGTAAACCAGTTAAGTTCAGTCAATATTGATTTTGATGATGAAATTAAGGCTCTCTTAATCTTATGCTCATTACCTAAAAGTTGGGAAAGTTTGGTAATGGCAGTTTCTAATACTGCATCTGCTTCAAAAATCTTAAAATTGGATGATATTGTGAGTGTGATCTTGAATGAAGAGATTCACAGAAAAAGCACAGGTGAATCATCAGGGAATGCTTGAGTGTTGAAGGCAAAGGAAGGCAAAGAGAGAAGATAGAGCGTGGGAGATCAAGGTCAAAGATAGGCAAGAGATCCAAGTCTAGGTATGGTAGAATACCCTGCTGGAAATGTGGAAAGCAAGGGCACTTAAAGAGAGATTGCAGATCGGGTGAAGATCAGCATGAAGGACATGAAGAAGAAGCAGATGTTGCAGATTTCGTTGCACAAGATGCTCTGGTATGTTCTTTGGATAAAGTAGAATCTTGGGTTTTAGATTCTGGTGCCTCTTTTCATGCATCCCCAAATAGGGAATTTTTTCATGAGTATGTTCAGGGAGACTTTGGAGAAATTTGTTTAGGGGATGGTAAGCCTTGTCAGATGGTTGGCAAAGGGAAAGGGAAGCTGAAATTGTAGACAGGTAACACATGGGTGTTGAAGGAGGTCATGCATGTCCTAGTTTTGGAGTGGAATTTGATTTTTTTAAGAAGTTTGGGTGATGAGGGTTACACAGTAACTCTCACAACGGACTCTTGGAAGGTTACCAGGGGTGCACTTTTTGTAGAAAGAGATAAGAAAGTAGGTACGCTTTATCTATCTACTTGTATTACTAATTCTCTTTTTGGGTTATCTACTTCAGCTGTAGATTCGAAGATGTGGCTTAATAGGCTTGGTCACATGAATAAGAAGGAGATGCATGTTCTTGAGTCAAAGGGTATGCTTTTGGATTTGAAGAGCATAGATCATGGTTTCTGTAAGCAGAAGAAGAAGGTAAAATTTCTTGAGGAATCTGATGTTAGTGACAAGAATAGGAAATCCTTGGTTTTCAAGGAGAAGGTGACGGACAGAGTTTAGCACAAGGGGTAGAAGAATTTTGAGTAAAACAAGGTTGATTTGGACAAGGGTTTGATAAAAAAGGAGCTTGCGAGTAGAAGTCAGTTCTCACAATCAAAACACAGAGACTGACGTCAGCTAAAAAACTGACGTCGACATCTAGACAGGGACCGATGTCAGCTATGTGTAGCCCAACGTCAGTGACTCAAGGACAAATAAACACTAGCATCGGCAAGGGGGAACCAACGTCGGCGATGAGGCAGTCGTAGGGAATCGACATCAGTCAGGTGCAGACTTAGATGTGACCGGCATCGGTCACTAAGACAAATTTTGGGTGGACAACAAGTTGTCAAGGAGTATCAAGCACCCATATGGAGGACTTAAAGGGTATGTAAGCCTTAAATTCATCATTTCCCTTCTTTACACTACTTGTTGCTCACTTATGGTAAAGAACCAGGAAGTTGTTAAAGAAGTAGAGCAGGTAGATCCAGGAAACAGTGGGAGCTTGGCATGGATGAAGGATGTGATTCCTTGGAGGAGAACCAAATGGGAGTTTTGGGTGGAGTTGCCAATTGGAAGTAAGCACTGAGAGACGAATGGATGTTCAGGATGAAGAAGAGCGGAAATGGACATGTGAGACAGAAGGCCAAGGTATATGGTCTGTTAAGGTGTGGAGCTAAAAGCTTCAACTGTTTGCAGACACAAGGAAGGATGTTGAAGAACTAGATCCACCAGCATCGGCAGTATAACCGACGTCGGTCAGATGCAGTGGAAAAGGAGACCGGTGACGGCAGGGAGTCAGACGACGTCGGCAACACCAGACTAGCAGGGACCGGCGTCGGTCGCCTGTGTATTTCTAGAACTACTGTTGACGAATAGTCAATTAAGTGAAGCGAGTGTTTGCATGACAAATGACTAATTATAGTCACGAGCTGCGTGTCTAATTATTGTAACTAGAGTTCTATTTTTTTAAGCATGGGATCCTATTTAAAGACCCATAAGGCATGTATTGTAATAAGCAAAAAGGCAAGTAAAAGCATTGAAGCTAGCAAGGTCAAGGAGATCTACAGGTGTAAGGTCAAGGAGATCAGCTGAAGCATTCAAGGAGGGATAGCAACTCAGGCTTTAGAGTTGTTGTGTTGAGCAAGAGAGAGAGGGAAGAAGGTCTTGAGGTGTGGCAAGCCTTTGAGGTGGAGGAAGAAGTGGCATCTTCCTTATTGTATTTTCTTCTAGTAGTATTTAATACAAAGAGTGTGTATTGTCTCTCAAATTCTTTGTTGTCTCAAGTTTCTAGTTACTTTATCATTCTGGTATAATTCCGTGTTTAATTGCTAATACGAGAAGTAATCATATGTGCTCTAATTGGTAGAGCTAGATCCCTTGACAAGTGGTATCAGAGCTCAGGTTCACTAACAAGTGGTATTAGAGCTACGATTTGCAGGAAGCAGGGTATTGTTTTTTGATTACAGGTCATTCACAGGGTTTTCTGATTGAGTGGGAGTTCAACAATGGTAGAAGAAAGTAGGCTACAAATGGAGAAATTTAACGGCAAGAATTATCAACATTAGAGGATGCAGATTGAGGACTATCTATATCAGAAGGATTTGTACTTACCGTTGGGTGGGGTTGCATGCAAGCCCACAGATATGAAGGATGAAGAATGGAACGTTCTTGATCGGAAGGCTCTCGGCTCCATAATGTTGAGCCTTGCATCATCTATGATTTCCAACTTATCACAGTGCAAGACAACAGAAGAGTTGATAAAGTCCTTGGCAAATTTATATGAAAAGCCCTCAGCTTCCAATAAGGTATATCTTATGAAGTAGCTATTTACTTTGCAAATGTAGGAAGGTGGATCGGTACATACTCATATCAATGATTTCCATGGTTTGGTAAACCAACTAGCTTCAGTCAATATTGTTTTTGATGATGAGGTAAAGGCTCTCTTGATTTTATGTTCTTTGTCTGAAAGTTGGGACGGTATGGTTATGGCAGTAAGTAATTCTGCATCTGCTTCTAAAATCTTAAAAGTTGATGATGTTGTGAGTGTGATATTGAATGAAGAAATACGCAGGAGAAGCATAGGTGAATCATCAGGGAATGCTCTAAGTGCAGAAAGCAGGGGATGGCAAAGGGAGAAGGTTGAGCAAGGGAAATCAAGGTCGGGAAGGAGATCCGAGTCCAAAGGTATTACCTGCTGATTTTGTGGAAAGAAAGGACATACGAAGGAGTGTTGGTTGAGAGATAAAGAGAACCAACATGCAGGTATGGAAGAAGCAAAGGATGCAAATATTGTGATGCAGGACGCTCTCATATTCTCTTTGGATAGTCAGGTAGGATCATGGATTTTAGATTTTGGTTCATCTTTTCATGCATCCCAAAACAAAGATTTGTTCTATGAATATGAACAGGGAGATTTTGGAGTGCTCTATTTAGGGGATGGTACGCCTTGTCAGATAGTTGGCAAAGGGAAAGTGTAGCTAAGATTGTAGATTGACAACACATGGGTGTTGAAAGAAGTCATGCATGTTCTAATTCTGAAGTAGAGTCTAATTTCTATAGGAAGGTTGGGAGATGAGGGATGCACAATAACCCTCACAGTGGATTCTTGGAAGGTCACCAAGGGAGCACTTGTTCTAGCAAGAGGTAAGAAAGTAGATACTCTTTATCTGTCTACTTGTATTACTGATTCTACTTCTGGTGTAGATTCGAAGATGTGGCCTAATAGGCTTGGTCACAAGAATAAGAAGGGAATGGAAGTTCTTGATTCAAAAGGTATGTGCTCAAATTTGGAAAGCATAGATACAGTTCATTACAAAAAGAGGAAATTTGATGCATTTGACAGGAACAAAGAAGCCTTGGTGTTTACGAAGGAGATGAAGGATAGAGATCAATCATAGGGGCTGAATAAATCTAATCAGGGCAGCATGGACAGAGGTTTGATCCAAGAAGAGCTCGCAGATGAAAATTTCATCACTTACAGGAACACACAGACACTGATGTCGGTCGCTTGGCACCGACGTCAGTCATCCAGATACCGACATTGATCATGTGCAAACTAGCAGGGTCAGTAGGTTGGGTAGGAGAAGTCTGACGTCAGTCATAAGGACCGAAGCGGTAGGAGGGACACCAGCGTCGGCCAGGGAAATGGCGTCAGCAGTCAGGGTCAGTGTAGGGAGCAGACTGGGAGATGGCCGATATCGGTCACTGGAACGGATGTTGGGTGGATCTATGAGTCTCAAACACCCATGTGGAGGTCAGGAAAGGTATGTGAACCTCATATTCGTTGTTCACCCTCTTTATATTGCTTACTGATAGTCATGAACTAGGAAGATGGAAGAAGCAATGCAGGTAGAATCCAAAAATAGTGGGAACTTGGCATGGATGAGGAGTGTGAGTCCTTGGAGAACCTAACAGGTATTTGTTGGTAGTATTGTCAGCTAGAAGAAAGCACTGGATAGAGGGATGGATTTCCATTTTAGAGAAGAGAGTGGATGGACACATGAGACAGAAGGCTATGGTATATGGTCTTGAGTAGGCTGCAGAACAATGGAGGTTTGACCATTGTATTTTATCTTTACCAGGTTGGATAATATTAGCTACATTATCCTGTTACTGTATTGTGTTACTTGTTTTAGGGTTTCATATACAGGGAGTTTTTTGAGCTAAGGGTAGAGTTGGTTCATAAGTATGTCATGGAGAATTTGGGAGCAGAAAAATTCTTGTGACATAAGAGACAGGTATAACATCACCGGTTTGCATGGTGGTTGGTCTTCAAGTGTGACGTTGAAGAGGGATACAGATTCTAAGGAACAAAATAGATGGTGTACAGGTACAGGTACAAGTTGTAGCTGTTTATCTCCAAGTGGGAGATTGTTAAGGTGTGGAGCTAAAAGCTTCAACTATTTGCAGACATAAGGAAGGATGTTGAAGAACCAGATCCACCAACATCGGGAGTATAACTGACGTTGGTCAGATGCAGTGGAGAAGGAGACCGGCGATGGCAGGGAATCGGCCAACGTCTGCAACACCAGACTAGCAGGGACTGACGTCGATCACCTGTGTATTTCCAGAACTGCTGTTGACGAACAGTCAGTTAAGTGAAGCGAGTGTTTGCATGACAAATGACTAATTATAGTCACGAGCTGCGTGTCTAATTATTGTAACTAGAGTTCTATTTTTTTAAGCATGGGATCCTATTTAAAGACCCATAAGGCATGTATTGTAATAAGCAAAAAGGCAAGTAAAAGCATTGAAGCTAGGAAGGTCAAGGAGATCTACAGGTGTAAGGTCAAGGAGATCAGCTGAAGCATTCAAGGAGGGATAGCAACTCAGGCTTTAGAGTTGTTGTGTTGAGCAAGAGAGAGAGGGAAGAAGGTCTTGAGGTGTGGCAAGCCTTTGAGGTGGAGGAAGAAGTGGCATCTTCCTTATTGTATTTTCTTCTAGTAGTATTTAATACAAAGAGTGTGTATTGTCTCTCAAATTATTTGTTGTCTCAAGTTTCTAGTTACTTTATCATTTTGGTATAATTCCGTGTTTAATTGCTAATATGAGAAGTAATCATATGTGCTCTAATTGGTAGAGCTAGATCCCCTGACAAGTGGTATCAGAGCTCAGGTTCACTAACATGGTCTTGTATAAGCTGCAGGGCAATGGAGGTTTGATCATTGTGTTTCTCTTTACCAAGTTGGATAATATTAGCTACATTATCCTATTACTATATGATGTGCTTGTTGCAGGGTTACATATACAGGGAGTTGCTGAACTAAAGGTAAAGCTAGTTCAGAGGTTTGTCATGAAGAATCTAGGAGCAGCAAGATTCTTTGGCATGAGTGTGTTCTAGGGACATGGAAGGTCACATGTTGACTTTGTTTTAGGATGATTGTGTGAGACCGGTTAGCATGCCGATGGTTGGACAGTTCACAGAATAGTGTCTTGATTCACATAATGAGGTTAAGTGCATGGTATGTACTAGACCTAAGGTTTTCCCAAGCAGTGGGAGTTGTCACAAGTTTGGAGCCAATCCAAGAAAGAAGCATTGGAGGGCAGTTCAATGGATTCTTAGAGGGACCAGTAGTAGGTGCACATGCTATACAGGGTCAAGTTGTTTTCTACATGGGTTTGTAGATGTGGATGTGGCAAGTGATTTGGATGACATGAGGTGCACCATAGGTTTTGTGGTGGTTGGTCTTCAAGAGTGATCTTGAAGAGGGATATAGAGCCAAGGGAATAAACTAGATGATGTACAGGTATAGGTACAGTTGTAGCTATTTATCTCTAAGTGGGAGATTGTTAGGTTGTGGAGCTAAAAGCTTCAACTATGCAGACAAAGAGGAGGTTGCTGAAGTTCCAAAAGTACCGGTGTCGGCAGTATGACCGACGTCGGTCAAGATGAATGCAGAAGGCAATCGGCATCGACAGGAAGTTGGCTAATGTCGGTCAACACCAGTTAGACAGGGAGCGACGTCGGTCGCCTGTGTGTTCCAGAACTATTCGTTGTACGAACAGTTAGTTTGTTGAACTGAGTGTTTTCATGTAAAGGCTATTTCGAGTCTTGATTTGCGTGTCTATTATTAGTAAACTAAGAGTCTAAGTTATTGTTTAAGTCTGGGATCTATTTATAGACCCATTGGCATGTATTGTAATTATGAGCTAGAAAGGAAGGCAAGGAAGATCCTTCCATTGTAAGATCATTGAGTTGCAAGTTGTTGCAAGCTCATAGGTTATCTACATGTGTAAGTATGATCTATTGAATTGCAGGTTGCAGGTTCATGGGAGATCTACTTGAAGTACTTTCGAGTTCTTGGTGTATTGGCAAGGTTATTACTGACTGGTTGGTGAGGTGAACACCAATTCTGTGTGTGAGTTGTGTGTTGGGACCATTTTTGTTAGGAGAGTGAAGTTTTGAAGAAGAATTACTGTACACTTGAGGTGTGGAAAGCCTCTATAAGGTGGAAGAGTGTGGCGTCTCTTTATTGTATTCTTTTCTGTACAAGTATTAATACAAGATAGTGTATTGTCTCTCATATTCTGTGCTATTTGTGAATTCTAGTTACTTGTTGCTTTTGGATAATTTTGCATGTCTAATTGCTTGTATTTGGTAATCATATTGTGCTCTTTATGAGGATCAAGATCCTAACAAGTGGGATCAGAACAAGGTGTGTTGTTCTTGTATTCCTTGACAGTATGCAATTGTGTGTACAAGGCTAGACATTGCACATGTAGTGGGAGTGGTGAGTAGGCTCATGAGTGATCCAGGAAAGGTGAGTTGGTAGCTAAATTTGGTGTCTATTATTTTGTGCATGTTTATGATTATTTTTTGTATGTTTGATTGATTCATTTCATAGTTTCTCTTGTATGCAATTTGGGGATAAATAAGTGTTTTATTTTATCCTAACATTAATAATGATGGTATTTGGTTTCAAGTCAATTTTTGTATATCCAAGATGTTTAACTAACTTTAGAGACACAATGTTGAGACCCAAACTATTGTCTACAAAGACATGTTTAAATCTATGGTTCATTATACCAACTTCAATCTATAATGGGTTATTATGTAGAGAGCCCAGAGAAGTAATTACCTTGATCAAAGGTGAGACATTGGCTAGGAGCTGAGTATCCTACCATGGCTTGGAATTTATCTAGAGTGACATCATCTAACACAAGGGATTGGTTTAAATAATCATTTAGGATGTCTTTGTGGATGGTAGATGTGCACAATAAATCCATGATGGAGATGTGTCTAGGTGTCTTTTATAATTGTTTTATAATATCATAGGTTTTCCCCTCAATTTTGGTAGTTGGTTTATTTTAGATAGGCAAGGCTCATTTATAGTATTTGGTTGTGATCCTCTGATAGTTACTCTAGCTCATCGAGTTATGATTATGCAATCTTGATCTAGAATCTAGATTTGTTAGTTAGTTGGATATGTAATGAGGATTGTAATGATGATACTTGGATGGTATGGAACTTGTTTATCAACATGACCCATAGAATAATCACTATCATAAGGAGGTTGGTGGGTATTGGTTGAAAAATATGCATTATTATGTGAAAGTCCAGTTTATTGGTAGTTGGTCTAGGATGGAAAGTGATAGTGGAAACATGACAACCTAAAATGTGTCCTAAACCATTTTTTAGATATATGTAACAACATGATGACCTTATTAGTTGGTTTGTTCTTTTTGCCCTTGGTTTCAACCATTTTAATGTTGTTGTTATGGCTATTATTGTTGTTGTTGATTTTATGGTGGATTTATCTATCACTTTTATTGTTAATGATGTTGGTTATTATTATTTTTATGTTGGAGGAATATATTCTAGTAGATACCCAAGTTATGATTGTTTATAGGATCATGGGTGTCTCTTTCTATCTTTCCAATCTCCAGTGTGTTGTTAATCATATGTCTGAGTTGGATACACCTTCTTTTGGAATGTCCCTAACACAATGGTACTCATAAAATTCATGGTATTTTTACCAATTGGGATAAGGATTCCATTCAGTAAATGATTGCAGACACCTAAATCTAGACATTGATAACCTCCAACTAGGCTTTTGACCAATCCACCCAAATGCACAATTTAGCTTAAAAAATATTAAAAGATTTGAAACTGATGTATTCAAGTGCTAATTTTGGCTAGAGTATCACTAAATGGGGCAATGCAATTTATGGGCCAACTAAATTTGGTCAGATCACTTCAAGTCAAAATGCCAATTTTACACCTGGGTGCTCTGGATTGCTCTTTTCTATCAAACCTCTTACATGAGACATTTGCCTTTGTTATTTTGTGTTGACAACATCCTAAATGGGATAACAGATCTAACACATTGACATCACATCCTAATTCTAATCCAATTAAATTTTAGACCAATAATAAGGCATTATGATCAATTTGAGTAATTTTTGCATAAAATACTTAATCATGCATAAGAGATAATTAAACCAAATTAGGGACTAATTGATGATTCCATGGAAACTTGTTGAATACTTATTTTAGAAAAGAAGATTGAATATCTGCATCATTAGGTGACTTTATTTCTTGGGAAGACATCCCTAGGCCATAAATGCCACAAATATTAGGATTCATACCTCCCATGCCTCATAAAGACCCTCCATGCCTATTTATTACCCTTATATCCCAAATATTGATGAGCTTATTTATGAATTTTAATTACATATTTGAATTAATACTTAGCCACACATCTCCATCTTGAGATGGATGGTTCAGGTCAATTTTATCCATTTGTAAAAAAATTATTAATAAGAGGCCTTGCCCAGTGAATTTTAAGCTCTCATAAGCCAAAGTTATCATGCCCAAATGCATTTGAAAGATTCATAAAATTAGTGTTATAATTCCAAAATATTGAGCCAAGCCAAGCCAAAGACACAAGGTGCTAAGGTGAGATGGAGGTACTTAAGCTTTCATTGATGCAAACTTCATGAGCACAAATCAAGCAAGCCAATACAACAATCACTTTGAAACATCCCAGGAATGTAAAAGAGGATTTCTTTTGCATTTTAGTTGTGTTTTCCATTCAATGTTTTGTTAACTAAGCTCCCCCTTTGAGATAGGCTTAAGGTGTTATTTTAGTGTGTTTTTGAATTAATTTTGGTTTATCCACTAACACAATACTAATTTCCCCTATTGTAATCCTATGTTCACAATGGCATGCCTAGTGGGACATTAACCCATAAATTTTCTCACAAAGCCTCTACAAGCAACCTACTAACCATTGTCATGTAGGATCTTGGAGTATGGAAATAAAGAAGGCAAAAATTTGAGCAAAAATGTCCATTTTTATAAACCATGATTTTTTTCTTGGGACTGTCAACTTAGCCCAACTCAACTTTGGATCATCCTGACTCAGTTGTAGATCATCCTCACTTGGCTTTAGTTTGGCCCAAATCGACTCTGGTTTGGCCCGACTCAACTCTAGTTTAGTCTGACTAGCCTCTAGTTCAGCTTGACTCATCTTTGACTTGCCCTAACTAACCTTTGACTTAGCCTAACTTTTCTATAACTTGGCTTGACTTAGTTCTAGTTTGGCTTGACTCACCTCTAGCTCACCCCGACTCACCTGTCCAACCCAACTCACCTGTCAACCCAACTCTCTTATCAACCCAACTAACCTGTTAACCCAACTTGACTATCTAACCAAACTCACCTATCAACCCAACTCACTTATCTAACCTAGCTCACCTGTCAACCCAACTCGACTATCAACCCAACTTGACTATCAAACTAAGAGCTCATTTTTCAAAAGTCCTCATCTCATCTTATAAAGTGCTTCAAAGTAGGTAGGTTTAGATGTTAAAGTGGGTGTTTTAACTAATCATACACTTCAATTTAGATTTTTTAAAATAACTTTGTTGTAATCATGCACACTTTAAATTTGGTGCCTAAAATGAATCTTTAGCATGCTAAGTCTTGAACACTTCAAACTTTGGGTTTAAAACAAACGTAGGTGCCTATTGTTTCATTTAGTAGTTTTGTTATAATTTTCACATGTTTTTAAAACTTAAGACCAAGGGGTCAAAATAACACCACTCAATATTTCAAATTGGTGCTTAAAAATAATCTCATCTTTCCAAGTTTTTGCATTTAATAGTTGTGTGAGCTAGTTTTTATTTGGCAAAGAGAGGGATGTCATATGTATGCTCTTCCACTTGTCCCCTTTAGGGAACCCTTGGAATAAAAAGTGCCCATCCTTATTACAAAAATCCTAGTCTAAAGATTAGAAAGAATGTCATCTAAAGCACTCCCCAAAAACTCACAATAGTTTTGGTGATCTTGAAAATGATCCTAACATCTTTCTATTTTATGTTTTTTATTTTCATGCAAACTTGGCTTACAAGGGGGACATCATCACCTCCCATGATTTATTTAGAGAAGATTTGATCCAGGGTTTCAACTCCTATCATTGACTTCACCCACTCCCACTAGGATAAGAGGTTTGAGTAGTTAAACCACCTTCTAGTGTTGGAGTTGCACACATGGTGTATCTACACTTTGAACATCACACTGCACTGAGAAAATGATGGATATAGTGGTTTTAAAAAGGAATAGAATTTTTTGAAACAAACCAAGTATCGTAGACACCTAACTATGTACTTTCATTTTTCATTGTGACGTGAAAGTCATTGTGTAATTGATTCCCTTAGACACTCAAAAAAAAATTAGATCTTAGACAAATCTCCACTTGCCGTGAAAGTATTGTATGTGCAAGGTGCGTCTCACGGTAAATGTTGTAGAAATATCATTTGAGAGAGGGGGGTTAAAAAACCATACTATATAATTCACATTTTACTTTTTGGATTAACACTAAAAGCCTCTTAAATTATGTATATTGATTGATTCCAATAATACCAAGCAACCTTGTCAATTTAGGATCTAAGGGTGATTAATTTGTTGGTTTTGTCCTAGATTAAAGTCTTGATTGGAGTCAAAATTTTGTGTGAAAAAATAATATCTACCAATAACATAGTCCTCATTTTCATTTTAACAAAGAGGCATTATGATACCCATGTGAATCATCATTTTACTTTGTTTAAAGTTCATCAAAACTTGGAGTCATATCATCCACTTTGGTGTAGTTATGATTCCCAATTGAGTCTAGACCATTACCAAAAATTAATTAAGTCCTTAATTTATAACTTAAATTCAAAATTTCACCTTCATAACTTCATAGAGTTGAGGTGTTAAGTGGGTTCACCATTTGTACTAGACTTGAGGGAACTTAGGTTCAAATATCCAATTTGGGTTAAAGGCCATTTAAGACTCATAATCATTATCACCATTTGATATAATTAAGTCAATATGTGATAAATGATTGCACTTTGAGTCTATACACCAAAATTTTTGTGTTACCATCCTAGTTTCATTGATATTATTTGAGGCATACCTTTTTGCCTTAGAAATATTGTCAAAACTTTGGAGGTATGTATGCCATTTGAGTCGAGAAAGGTAGTGTTAGGTTGTCAAATTTGTGTGAAACTATCTTTGAGTTAGAGAGGTTTTTAAAAAAACATTTTTGTCACATTTTTTGGGTAGTTTAGCATTTTTACACTTCCCAAAGCATGTCAAGCCTTTGTTTCATAGACCCTTTTATATAGAGTTCAAGTTTGTGCACATTTGTCAAAATAATCTGAGTATACCTTTGTGAATCTTTGTTTAGCATGATTACGTCATTCACATTTGTCTAGCCTATTTTTTAAAGAAACCAAGTTGTATACCATTATTTATGTGAAAACAAACTATCTCTAAAGTGCCTTTTGTTTCATACCTTATATCTAGTTGATTGAGTTCATATCCAAGAGTCAAATGCCTAGTTTTTGTTAGATGTGTTTCAAGTCCATTAGATTAAAATCTAACCTATTTTAAAGTCTAGCTTTTGACATCATTTGGCCAAGAGTCTTATTTCTTGCCTTGTTTAAACCTAGCTTTTGACATCATGTTTGGCCAAAAGACCTAACAACTATTTATTTTCCTAGATTAAGCTGATTTGAAACACTTCAGCCTTAGAGTTTGGAATTTTTATTTTCAGTCTATTTACTTAATTTATTTTGTATAGGAAGTGTAATGTTAGATATGTAACGTTAGCTTGTTTTATCAAAAAACTTTGCATAAACCTTTTTCATTATTTTGACTAATCTAGACCAAGGTTTGAATGTCTTTTTAGAGTTTGAAGAACTCTCTATCGTAAAACATTCACTAGGGATCCCAACATCTATTCCTACACTAGTAGTGGACTCATGTACAATCCAGGGATTAGTAATGTGGTTGCATAGGAAAAAATGGTTTAAGAACCCTACACATATAATATTGCTTATGAGATATATCTCTATCCCTCTTATGATACTCAAATAGGGGCATAAAGCCAAGATCTATTGGCTAACTATTTGGTTAATACACCACCTTATTCAGAACAAGACCAAGAACAAACCACAAAATACCTAGCTACAACAGCCACAACTGACAAACCAATTCCTCAAAAATCAAGCTCTACTAGTACGCCTTCTATTTATGATCAATTTTTATTCAAGCATCATTTATTGGAGAACAAAGATGAGATTTTAGTTTGAGCCATAAAAGTAGGGGCTAAATTTTTGATGGACTTCCCTCAAGAAAGTTTATCAATCCTAGTAAGAAGGTCTCATAACATATTATACAATCAATAGGATTATTCTAGAAATCCTTTGACTCTAGTACAAACAACATATCAAGATCCTAATATGCCTAATAAAGGATAGATCCTCATGGAAGACCACTTTAACCAAATGTAGACATCATATCAAACCTACCTGAATCTAACACACAATTTCAATTAGATGACCATGGTTAATAAACCTCTTATTGACTTAGTTCCTTCAACATGAGTTTTGATAGAGTTAACTAGTTAAGACAATCAAAGTTTAGACCCATTCATGCAAAACACTTTGGTAGACAACTTTTTGCATATGCCAATTATTGAATAAGTGTCTTCTATTTCTAAATAGAATAATGATCAAAATATAGTGGATAATATGCAAGCAATGTCTAATCTAAATAAAAGTGGTACTAATGCATAAATAACTAGTTACTATCATGAGTGGATCACCATACAAAGGAATAGGACCTTCTGCACCCCAACCTTCACCACCTACTTCCTATTGTCAAGTAGCTAATTTGTAAAGCATGCAACCAATGGGATCAGGTAGTCAACTAGTAACCAAATGCAATGTCTCAACAAAAAGAATGTGATGAATCTTATTCCAACTCATTAGTACCAACATAGTAGAGGCTAAACATATTGGCACTTCAATAAGGAGCAACTCATGGTCTACCTCATCAGGCAGTAATAAACATACCTCTTCAGTCATAAGCTAGTGTGCTAATTCAAAACCAAGCAATGTCTAACACAAAATGTATAAATATTGGATAGTGATAGAAGATGAACCCCAAACATGCATCCACTTCCCAATAAGGATTCATGTAACTAGGAGGTTCTAATGTTTCTCAAGTACCCACTAGGAAGAAATTTCCTTTTGTTCAAAGCATACTATAGGTTCAAAGATAGGGTCTTGGTTCACAAGTTCTCACTTAACAAAAAGGTTTGAATAGTCAGTAATAGGTCCCTATTTAACCACAACAAGCATAATATAGTTATATCCCTCCATCCCAGCCATAAAATCCTCCAAGTTAAACCTTCATATCAAACCCAAACTATAATATTGCACAACCAAATGTGTAATTTTAAGTACATCCTAATCTATGTATGTGTATTCCTAGTCCACTTATTAACCAATCTATTATACCCCAATAGATATCTCCATCATATACTAGTCTAAGTATTTCACTTATGACCACTCAACCACCTACCTAGGCCAATATTCCCATGAGTTTCCTAGAGCAAGAATTACAATAGATGAAGGATGTAATCACCACCATCCAAGTATGGAAATAGATTAAAAAGTTTAAGTTGGATGATGTGTATTCCTATGCTTTTAAATATAGAGTATTTATAGATTCTATTTAATCTAGGATATGAACCACCAAAGTTTGATAAATACAAAGGGAAAGGTGATCCCAAATTCCATTTAACTAAGTTCTTTGTCACATGCTAGCTAGTGGCATATAGTGATATATACCTTTTGTTGTTTTTTCTTTGGAGCTTAGCTAGACAAGCCTTGGAATGGTTATTAAAGTTGCCTAAGAAATAACTAGTTTTGATGATCTTTCAGATAAGTTTGTGCAACACTGTTCCTATAATCTGGATCATGATATTTCTTTGGTTGATTTGACACAAACTAAATAGAAAACCAATGAGAGTTTTGCAAGATATTTATAGTGACGGAGAGCACTTGTAAGTCAATTTACTCATAGTCTAATAGATAAATAATTAGTCACTATGTTCACTAAAAATTGACATAGTGAGATAGCTTATCATCTGGAACTGTAGTGTGTGCATGCATTTAAAGAAATAATTGATAAAGGTTTGTTGATTGAGTGCATAGTCATTAATAAAGGAGTCATCAAGCTTAAATAAACTAATTATAACCATGATACAATCATATAAGTAGCCAAAACTAACATCCAATCCAAGTGCAAGTATCATAACCAGCATAGGCCAATAAAAAGGATAGACGAAAGCCATTTAACTGTAATAGGAATGTTATGGGAAATGGATTAACTGAGTCACATAATGTCCAAATGGTGAAAACATCATTTTCTAGACCTACTCTACCTTTTTAGCTTACTCCTACCCAAAAACCTCTCTAACCAATGCCACACATGTAATAACCAAGACCTGCACAACAAATATAACAACCTTTGCCATTGCAAGTTCCTCCTCCAAGGAGAATAGTACCTATGCATCATGTCTTTAGTGACCTTGATGAGCCTATTGAGTCTATATTTCATAAACTTTCCATTGTTAATTTGATTAGTTGGCCTATACCAAAGCATTATCTGTAAAGCATTCCCTATCCTAATTGGTACCATGAAAATGAATTATGTGAATATCATCGGGTCAACGGGCATAATTTACAAAGATGGGTACAAATAAAGCATTTGATCAAAAATATGTTGGAAAATGGAGAGATAACATTGGATAATGGTGCTTCCACCTCCAATCAGGCTCTTGGGATTTATCAAAATCCCTTTCCTCAACATAACAACCAGCCACAACAACAACACCAACCTATATAATAGCAAAATTAATAGTATCAAAATCAAAGGCCACACTAATAGAACTAGTAGAATCAATAGTAAAACCAAAAAAATTAGAATAATGGATAAAACCAAGGTTAGAATGATAACAACCAATAAACCTACCATGCAATTTCACATGAATAAAACTGGATTGTAGGTCATATTATATGTGGTAGTGTTAATACCATCTCCATTAATCCCAGATCGAGCACCAATCAATCTATACCATTGCTAAATAATGCCACTCAACTAAATTACATGGATAATCCTTCTTTGACCTAAAAATGCACATAGCCAAACTAGAAAATGGGGTTTTCCACTTTTAGACCTTATACCAATGACTCATCCTAGCCCTGTGACCACATACAAGTGCACCGGTAGTCGAGACTTATCTTATCTAGTCCCATATCATTCCCACCATTTTTTAGCAATCATGCTTCAAACTCTAATCTTGATTATGCAATCAAAACTTAGAGGTCAAGGATTACCATCCCAGGCCCACAACCATCTTCCACTTCACCCATTATCCAACCAACCGTTCAACCTTAGAACAAACCATTCACCATTGACCAAGACAAGAAGTTTGATATTGTGGAACAATTATAGAAGACACCAACATAAATTTTTGTTTTAGATTTTTTGAAAATGTTGAAAATCCTTAAGAGCATTTTGAATGAGTTTTTAACCTAATCCACTATTGCCAGTAACATATCCCTTGATAAATTTCAAACTTTGGTTGGACACCTAGCCCTAGCCCAACAAGTCACATTCAACCAAAGCGATATGTTTTCCCTTGGACCTTTCCATAATAATCCATTATACATATAAGTTTATATAAAGTGGCATAAATTGAAACGTGTCCTTATAGACAATGGATCATGCCTCAACATAGTGTCTCTAAAGCTCATCAAGATTCTTGGGTACACAATGGTAGATTTACAACCAAAAATGATAACTATAAAGGCCTATGATAATTAGGAAAGAGAATCACAAGGCACCATTAATCTACCATTTATCATTGGGCCTTTGACCCATGATACATTTTTCCATGTGTTTGATCTTGAGTTATCATATAATATGCTTCTAGGTAGGCCTTGGTTACATGAGATTCATGTAGTCCTATCAACACTACACTAATGTACCAAGTTCTCCCACTAAGGGATGGAATTAAATATTCCAGGAGATTTGCACCCATATGATCATTGTAAACATCTTGAGGCCAATTTTCAAAGCTACAATTACTAATACAACATGAATCCAAGTACCAAATAGGATAAAAGAAAGGCCATACTTATTGATTCCCTAGAGTATAATTACATATATCCTAATACCTCATATTCCCTTTCCCACATGCCACCTCTTGAAGCTTCCAATCATTTTACCATTTTAGCTAATGGCCTAGGGGTATATGTAACCCATGATCCTTCCATATTACCAATCTCCCTTATAATCCAAATACCTTTCAAAAACCTAAAGTTACCCCACACATGCATTGGCAATAAAAGAGAAAAACTAAAGGACATATAATGTTTGTACCAGCCTCTAGCCAAGAACCAGACCCTATCAAGGGAGGTAAATCATGGTTACACAATGAAAACCAAGCTGATTTTTATAAGAGTACAAATTATCCTATTCCCAATAGGATCATGAAGAATCATGACTATGAAGGAAGAGGCCTCAGACAAAATCAACAAGGAACACTAGAACCAATTTTTAAGACCAATTATAAAAGGCCATATGGACTTGGATTCAAACTACCTGGGGGTGACCCGACATATCTTATTCACATTTCATCACCAATAACTAGTGATGATTATGCCAACAACAAAGGAGAGTCCAATCATAGCCTCACATTTGATGACCTAGTTGAGACTAACTTGTTCAATGACAATACCATGTGTACCCTTACACTAGTCATTCATCACAACCCATTACCATTATACTATCCCCAACTGATAAATTGGGACCAACAAGAATCCAATTTATCAATTGATGAGTTTTAGAATGATGAGGCAAAATATGATTTTCTTAGCCTTAGAGACAATGTTTCATTGGGAGATCATAAATCAGGATTCTCAATTACTTTATATCCTAAATCCTTTTTTGGAGAGTGGATGAACACCCTTATCCAAAAATAAAAAAATAAAACATTGAGGTCCCAAAGTGAAAATCTTTTGGAGGTGTTTTTTGACTAGAGAAAAAGTAAAGATAAAGGTCAGTCTAGTGGTGAAAACCTATTTTAGGTGCCATTAGATGGGGGTGTTCATTCTTCTTCAAATTTAGACCAAGAGACCACCAATGATGAACTTGCCTACACATATAAGTTCAATTTTGAACAAGTGTTTGATTGATTTTTTCAAGAATTTATAACTATTTTTGTCACATGGCTAGACTCCCATTGGGGGACTTAGATTCATCATGCCTGGGATAAGTTGAAGAGAAAGCCCTAATAGAGGACCCTAATATAGTTAGATAGTTTAAGTCTTTGTCTACTATCCTAAAAGATAGCTCAACCCTTCTAGTCAAATATACAACAAAGGTAAAAATCAAGACTCCATCAGATCCAAAATGGATAAAATTAGGCATATCCATTACTGAGGAGGAATGTGAAATCTTTATATCTCTATTGAGATAATTTCTAGATATCTTTACATGGGCTTATTCTGACATGCCATATTTGGACCTCGTCTTAGTTTTACATTACCTTGTGGTAAATCCTGATGCCAAACTAGTTAAGCAAAAGTTACACAAGATTCGTCCTCATATTTTTGTATTGGTAAAGAAAGAATTGGAAAAAATCTTAGAAGAAGGATGTATTTGATCCATTAACTACTTAGAATGGATATCTAATGTTGTACCTATTAGCAAAAATCCTGAAGGAATCAGAATCTGTATTGATTTTTGGGACATAAATAAAGCTTGCGCAAAAAATGAATTTCCATTACCTAATATTGACATGATCATCGACTCTATGGTAGGTTATAAAATTCTTTCACTCATGGATGACTTTTCAGGATATAACCAGATCAGAATAACACCAGAAGATCAACATAAAACAACATTCACCACTCCATGGGGAACAGTTTGTGATCAGGTAATTCCATTTGGTATTAATAATGTTAGATCCACATATCAAAGATCCATGACCATCATATTCCATGATATGATGCATGATATTATTGAAGACTACGTCGATGACATACTAGGCAAATCAAAAACTAGGGCTGACCATCTAGCAGTGCTACATAGAATATTTGAAAGACTGCATGAGTATAAAGTTTGATTGAATCCAAAGAAATGTGTGTTTGGAGTAACCTCAAGAAGGTTACTTGGATTCATTGTGTCTCGTAGGGGCATTGAAGTCGATCTAGAAAAGGTCCAAGCTATAATAGAGATGCCATCGCCAACCAATTTGAAGCAAATCTATAGTTTGTATGGAAATGTCTAGTCAATCTAATGCTTCATATCTTAGTTATCAGACAAGTGTCACCCATTTACACATCTTATGAATAAGGGAGTTACATTCCACAAGGATAATCACTGCCAAGAAACTTTTTAGTAGTTAAAAAATTACCTAACAAATCTACCTATTTTATTACCCCCTATGCCATGAAAAGCATTTTTGTTGTACCTATCAGTTATAGATAGTGCCTAGGAAATGACCATATAGTATACTAATTAAGCCATAAATTAGTCACATATAAAAATAACTATACACCTATTGAAAAAGCCTATCTAACCATGGTATTTTTAGCTCAAAAATTATGACACTACATGTTGAACAATAAGACCATGGTCATTTCAAAAGTAAATCCACTCAAGTATTTACTATCTAAAATAGATTCACAAGGTATAATGGCCAAGTGGATCATGATTCTTAGTGAATTTTACATAGAGTATGTCAATCAGAAGGTAATTAAGGGGTAGGTCTTTATATATTAGATTTTTGAAGCACCCCTTGTAGACATAACACCACTCACATTCCAATTTCTTGATGAATCCATAATGACCATCATTGATAGACCTCTTGAAGAGCATTGGAAGTTGTATTTTGATGGATCATTTACTACACATGGATTAGGGGTAGGCCTCATATTTATTACATCATAAGGGGATCTAATCCCTAGATTATTTTGAATCAATTTTCCTTATACTAACAACATGGTCAAATATGAAGTGTAGACACTGAAATCATGTCTACCCCTTGGTCATCCTCCCCCCTTGGTCCCTTTCTAACTTCTAACCATGCCTAACCTATGTCTTATTAATTTAAAATAATCATCTATTTTAAATTAATACTTTTCTCTCTCTCATGACACCTCACCCATGCCACCTCTCCTCTCTTTGGATTCTTTGCCCTTGGATACCCTCATTTATCACACTATGACCTATTCCAACTTCCCCTCAACTAATCCTCACATTTATTTATCCACCTTTGACCATTTTTGCACAACCAATTGACCCAAGCAGTTGGAAGAACGGGCAAAAGGATAATCTTAGCCTTTTTGCCATTATTTTAGCTGCCAACGTCGGTTACCTGTCGGCCGATGCCGGTGGGATCGCCGACGTCGGTTTCTTAAGACTGGCCCAAAGGCAATTTCTAGTTTCTCTCTCACATCTTCTCCTCTCAAATGCAAAAATCATCTGGCACCCAGACTTTGACCTCTCTCTCTCTCTCTATCTCTTGGACATACAACAAGCACCACAGGCTACAGGTACATTGTAGGAAGTCTTCTACACCAGCAACATCAGCAACAAGTCCTCTACACCAACAGCATCAGCAACCAATCTTCCACACTCCTCCTTCAGCAAGCAACAGGTAAGTATTCCTCTTTTGTTCTATTTTTGTATTTTAGAGTGCTTCTGTAATCAGTTTTTTGTTTATTACTTCTAAGCCATATTATCCAGACAAGATCTGACTTTCAACCAGAGCACCCCTGACTCTCTTCCCGAAAACGCTGAGAGGCCTTTCCCATATCTTTCCCTCTTTTGACACCCTGTCCTCAACCTGACTCCCTCTTAAGACCCTGTCCATCGACCAACAACCCTACACAGACTCTCTTACTGCCAGAGACCCCTTCTAGACCACAGACCTTCTCTGAGACCCAACCAAATACCACTGCCCCCACTGACATCGGCAGACTAACCGACATCGGCAGATGACCAACTGACACCATTAGCCTAACCGATGTCAGCGACTGTGGAAGACCGACAACAGCATATAGGTACGCATATCTTTGTTTCCTTTGCTTAGTCTTTCATTTATTTCTTTTTATCAGACATTTTCTTTATCAATCAGTGGACTGACACCCTTCTAGGAAGTCTCTACACTTCTGGGATCAAGCATTGCTTGGCAGTCCACCTTACATCCATCTAACATCTTCTTTGTTTTAGTCTCTTTCTTTTGCAGGTGTCATCCTCCACAACCAAAGAGGAGTTCTCACAACATCTGGATAACGGTGCGCAGACCTCATCCGGGTAACATCTAACCCTAGACCATTTCTTCTAGTTTCTTATTCCTTTTTGAATGTAAAAGCAAAAACTTGTATAGAAACATTCTGGCATGCCCGGTGGGACCCTAGGGTCTTCCTTGGGTTCTTTTATTTCTTTTCATATAGGGTGCATTAGGTTTCTCATTACATCTCTTTCTTCTCTCTCTTCCAAAAGACATCATAAGCAAGGTTAAAAAGAACCCTTCTTTCTTTCTTGCATCTTAGACTAGTCAAAAGTCATACTCTTCAACCCTTCCTCAACTTGTTTTCATCCAAACTCACATTTCGTTTTGGGCTTAAAATACATTGCATTTCATTTCTTCTTGACTGCATACTTAATCCACATCTAGTAATTGAAAACCGCATCATGAATAAATCATAGTCCACTTATGTTACACAACCAAATCACTTGCACAAATCAAACATCAAAACTTACCTGAGACAAGGCCCGACTGGGATTTCATCACCTAGCGGATACCTTACCCATCCTGACAATCCCACTTGGACTTCACTACCAAGGGGAAATCCCACTCTGTTCTCTAGCAGAGGATAATCTCTAGGGAAAGTATATTTTGGCTAAGCGAGACCAGCTTATCACTGGGCTCATGAAGTGAGGGGAGCTTGCTCCTTAGCACTAGGCCATGTACGGAACCTAACACAGACTCTTGAGCACCGAAACTCACCTGAAACCAACTTTAGACTACCTCTTCTAGGACCCGTTTTACAAGCTAACCTCCTAAACACATTCTAAGGCATAAGCCAACATGATTCTAAAAATTGATTCTTAGGATTTAACGCTTAGGGTCTGCTTGTCTCCATCTATTTTTTTGCTTTTATCTGGTTTTTTGAGCTAGTGAGGATGTTTTCTTCTTTTCCAAAAACTTTCAAATTTTTTGAGTTTTTGGAAAACACAGCAACTGACATCAGTTTTTCCACTGACGTCGATATCTTTCTTCACCGACATCAGTCATCTGACCGACATCGGCAACCTATCTCACTGACATCAATTTTTATACTGACGTCGGTCCCTGTCCAAAATTCTTTTCCTTAAACAACAAGCTTAAAACCCAACTTTCTTGCTATCCAGCATCCATCTTGGTTTCCTAAAACTAAAAAACATAGTTTCTAGAACCTGAACCTGTTTGCCTTGAATGGTTTTGACACGTAGTCAAACCAAAACTCTTCTTGACCATGCAAGGCAACAACTGCTTCCACCTTCACCGTCCATAACCAGTCCTCTAATGGAGTTTCATTCAGAGACCGAACAAACTCCTACCTAACCAACTCCCAATCAACCTTCAATAGTCCCCAGAGGGGACCCAAACTTTGAGAGACTCCTTGACCACAACATCAAAGCTCTCCAAGACTATCTCGCAAGAAACCAAATGCGGGACCTTTCAGGTGAAGCAGCGATGACATCAACACCACCCGCTACCCAGCCTTTTATGACTCAGACTATTGCCTCAACCATTAACCCGACCATGGAAAATATGCAAAGTTTGGCCTCCCCATCTATTTTTGGACCGACCTCCATCGAGCTTTCATTACCCCCTCAACCACACACAATTCAACCAAGTTCTACATCATACCAAAACTTGATTGTCTCAACTCCACACACTCTTGCACCTATAAATGTAGGAGTGTCTACCTCCCCTTTTGCCAATGCCTCCATGCAACCATCTTTGGTGGTATCTAGTCAACTTATGCCTTCTACCTCCATGGCGCAACTACCCTTGGCCTCCACTTCTGTCCCAATGACTAGTTATCAATACGTTGCACCCGTACAAGAGCAACCGACTACGTCGTATGCCTCTTCTAGCTCCTTCCAAGTACCTTACAACCTAGGGGGTGCCCCATCTACCAATCCGTCAGCCAATCTCATCAAGATGCTGATGGATAAAATGTCTAGTCTTGAAGCTTCTATTTCCGGTTCATGCAATGTCCTTTCCTATGACCAAATTTACAACGAACCCATCCATCCCTTCGTCCCAATCCGACCGTATCCCAGTCAGTGGGAGCTTCCTAAGTTTTCTCATTTTTATATTAAGGAAGACCCACAACAACATCTACGAGCATTCAGACATGCTTGTTATCTCATAGCCCATGATGATGTGTTATTACTATGCACGTTCCCTATGTCGCTTTCTGGCCCTACCCTTGATTGGTACAGCTCTCTCACCAGTCACTCCCTCTTTTCATTCACTCAACTCGCCCAATTACTCCTTGACCACTTTTCTATCAATATCACCAAAAAAGTCTCAATTATAGACCTCTATTCTATCAAACAATTTGACGACGAATCAATAGACGATTTTGTTGCCCGTTGGAGAGGCTTGATTAACCAACTCTCCTTCTCATTACCTCAACCTGAGCTCATTGAGCTCTTTTCTCGAGCATGTGCCATGCACATCTCATCCACCTTGTGGGTTCAAACATTCTGCACTTTTGATGAAGCTTTCACCATGGCTCGAAATCTTGAACTCCGTGCCATTGAAGAAGATAAGGTCAAATTGCGTAATACCAACGCAAAAGCCGATGACCCTTCTTCTTCTAGACCTTCTTCTTCCCATTCCAAACCCAAAGGAGTGGCCAACACTGTGGTCGTTAGATCACCATCCTCGACAACAACTGACCAATCTCAACCTTCAACATCTCAAAGCATCACCAAACAGTTCTAATAATGGTACATACAGCGTAACTATACTCCACTTAGAGAGTCATACACTTCCGTGTTGGAAAAAATCGTCAAGCAAGGGGTCTTTAATCTCCCTCCAATCTGACCACCTCAATTTGACCCCTCAAAAGCCCTCCCTGCATGGTATAAGGAGAATGACTTCTGTCACTTTCACCGCGTCCAAGGCCATGACATCAACAACTGCCGAACCTTCAAGGACATTGTCCATGACATGATAGACAAGGGTGATCTCATCTTGGACAACCCGAATGCCCCACCCAACCAACACATTGATATCTTCAAACAACCATTCCCAAACCATCCTCCTAATCAAAACAATGTCCAAACCATGGCCGATAGCTCCTAAGAGCATGATATATGCACGGTCAACACAGTCTCTCCTCTTGTCCCTGACCAACCTCCTTCGCAGGTGGAAGACCCTTCTTCCCCTATTTCTCCACCACAAGTAGAAGGATCTTCTTCTCCTATTATTCCTCCATCGACCTCTCTTATATTGGAGGATGCTTTGCCCACACCGACACCGACTGTCTCGCCTTCATCCATCTTATCATCAATAGGCGATCATACCTTTTTGACTCCTCAACCACACACAAAATCCATGACTATTCCGGCGCTCTTTCCACCTAAAGAGCCCACATCTCCAATCCCTTCTCCATCAAGAGAAGATCCATCCACATCTAAGTCCTCACAAACGACCACCAAGCCGAACCTCACTCACCCAACAGTGAAGGTCAACTTAAACCTTGCCTCATACAATAATGGCCCTCGCCCCAAACCAAAGAAGACCTCTAAACCACACCAGAGAATTCCTCCCCCACCTTCATCATTACCTTCAATCTTGGGCCCACATCTGTCCACCCTAATGGGAGTGCTTCCTACTCCCATACCTCACAGAGGCAAGTCGCCTCCATTACTCTCTCAACCCATTAGACATATATTTCCTCCCAAACATCCAACACCTTTCACCACAAAAGTGCCATCTACACGTGTGGATACACCACCCACAAAAATGATGGTACGACCAATACCTCTTATGCCTCTCAAACCAAAATCATCAACCCCCACTGCAACAAGATGCACAAACCCATTAACAGGTTCTTATGCCTTGTTGTTACGGCAATTGTTGTAGTCTTCTCACATCAATCTCCCACCTCTTAAACTATATCAATCTCTTAGACCAAAACTGCCCTGGTTCGATGACACTCAGACTTGTGCATATCATCGTACGCCTAGGCATGACACTAAGCATTGTTGTGCCCTCAAGGTTGTCGTTCACCAATGCTTGGAGAAAGACACCCTTCTTCTTGACCATATTATCAACAAACCTTCAACACTGCCCCACTCATCAACTCTCAGATCAAGACCATCTTGGTTCGACAACTCTAAATTTTGCCACTATCATCACACTCTGGGACATGACACTGAGCGTTGTTTCACTCTTAAAGTTGTCACTCATCGACACCAAAAAAAGGATACCCTTCTCATCAAGGATCCTCTTGACCACCCCTTCGACAAATCATCAACACTGACCCATGCTTCTCAAACCTCATTACCTAAATCGGGATCTCCATGCCAGACTATGGTCCCTTTGCCGCCTTTAACCCCCTTATTCGACATCAACACAGTCAATCTGACCACCAAGCCTCAACTGACCTTGACCAATCTGTCAAACATTCTCCCTAGCCACTGGGGGAATTCAACGTTCATCCAAGCCTCGACCAACATTTCAACCCAGTCTCGACCAAATATCAATCACTCTTTTATTCCTAAACCTTGACTAGGCCTCAACCAAGCCTCGACCATACCTTGACCAAACAAGCATCGACCCGACCTCGACCAAACATTCAACCTATCTTTGACCAAACATTTGACCTGACCTCGACCAAACATTTGACCCGACCTCGACCAAACATTCAACCTATCTTTGACCAAACATTCAACCCAACCTCAACCAAACATCAACCAACCTTGTTAATCATGACTTTGACCAGTCTTGACCAAACATTCAACCCGACCTCAACCAAACATCAACCAAGCTTGTTAATCATGACCTCGACCAGACCATCGACCAAACCTTGACCAAACATCAATCGATCTTTTAATCATGACATTGACCAATCATTGACCAAATATCAATTGACCAAGCCATTGACCCAATCTCGACCCAACCATTAACCAATCATTGACCAAATACCAATCTCGACCAAACATTCAACCCAACCATTGACCAATCATCGACCAAATATCCATTGACCCGACCCTCAACCAAACATTCAACTAGTCTCGAAAAATCCAACAACATATCAACCAACTTCTTAATCATCTTTAACACGTGACCAATTTAGAAAGAAGTAAACAAGGCAAGTTTGCTCCTAATTGGCTCGGACCTTACATTATAATGCATAAGCATGGACCAGGGACTTATCAAAACCTAAGCACTTTAATGCCTTGCATCTACGACCATTCTACTGTTACTCAAGTAATCAATCACTTAACGTTTTACTTGAGCTCGTCCCTTTGTAGACACCAAAATTGTGTCTACCCCTTGGTTCTTTCTCCCCCCTTGGTCCCCTTCGTCCACTTCGACACTCCTAACCTATGTCTTATTAATTTGAAATAATTATCTTATTTTAAGTTAATAATTCTCTCCCTTGCCACCTCACCACCCTAGGATGCCCTTCTTTGGATTCCCTTCATCCCCCCATTACCCATTTATGACCTATTCCTCATCCTCGCACCCATTTAACCCCTCTCGACCGTTTCTTACCCCGCCACTTGAACCCGGCAGTTGGGAAAATGGATGAAAGGCTATCTTTAGCCTTTTTCTTGCCTTCAAGCCGCCGATGTCGATTAACTGTCGACCGACATCGGTGGTATTGTCGGCGTCGATTTCCTTCATAACGGTTTTCTACGTTCGTTATCCTCCTTTTGCCCCAGCTCTTCATCAGACTCTTGAATCTTACACTATGATCAATCAATCAGACAATCTTTCTGCCAGACCTCTCACTCTCTCTCTCTCAGGTACACCTAGGAGGCTTCTACACCAGCAAGCACAATAGGTATCAAGATCCCCACCTTGCAATAGTCTTCTGCATCAACAATAGGTACATCAGTAGCTTGACCTCCTACACTTCTTCTTCAGCAGGTAAGCGGTAAGTACCCTTCTATTATGTCATTTTCAATAGCTTAGAATGTCTCTGTAATTAGTTTTTTGTTTATTGCTTCTAAGCCATACTATCACCAGCCTAAGCCTGAATTCTTATCTCCCTATCTCCCTGTTGCCTCTGTCTTATGTTGGGTCCCTCTTTTAGACCATTCTTTTTGCCTACAAAAACCCTGTACAGAGCATTCAACCAGACTCTCAGACCCAGACCCCCAGACCATTCAACCAGGGCCAAACTCCATCTCAGACCCATCCATAGACCAAAACTCGTCCAGACCTCGTCCACAGACTACTGCCCCGATCGACGCCAGCCGCACCCACCGATGTCGGTAGACTAACCGATGTCGGCAGACCCTGACAACCGACACCGGTAGGACCACCGACATCGGTGACTATGACCAGGCCGACAGTAACATTCAGGTAAGCATTTGCTTCCATTTCTTTTTTAGTCTTCAATCATTTCAGTCTTTTATCATTTTATATTTTATCAAACATTAATTTTATCAATCAGTGGGTTGACATCCCTCAAGCTTTTGCTTCTGGGATCAAGCTTTTTCTTGGCAACCCACCATCTCCTCATCTAACGCCTTCTTTGTCTTAGTCTCTTTCTTTTGCAGGTGTCATCCTCCACAACCAAAGAGGAGTTCTCACAATGTTTGGATAACGGTGCGCATGACTTCATCTAGGTACATACAAGCCTTAGACCATTCTTCTTAGTTTCTTATTCTCTCTTTGAAAATAGAAAGCGAAAATCGTATAGAAACATTTTGGCACAAACGGTGGGACCTTAGGGTCTTCCTTGGGTTCCTTTTCTTTCTGTTCATATAGATGCATTAGGTTTCTCCCTTTTCACCTCTTTCTTCTCTTCTAAACAACACCAAAAGCAAGATTAAAAAGAACCTTTCTTCCTTTTCTTGCATCTCAAACTAGTCAAAAGTCATATTCATCGACCCTTTCTCAACTTGTTTTCATACGAACTAACATTTCAACTTGGATTTAAAACACATTACGTTTTCATTTCTGCTTGCTTGCATGTCTTAGTCCACACCTAGTAATTAAAAAATTGCATCATGAATTAATCGTAGTCCACTTTATGTTACACAACCAAACCACTTGCACCAAATTAAACATCAAAACTCACCTGAGACAAGGCCCGACTGGGATTTCATCACCCAACGGATACCTTACCTTTCCCGGTGATCCTACTTGGATTTCATCACCAAGGGGAAAGCCCACTCTATTCTCTGACAGAGGATAATCTCTAGGGAAAGTATATTTTGGCTAAGCGAGACCAGCTCATCACTGGGCTCGTGAAGTGAGGGGAGCTTGCTCCTTAGCACTAGGCCATGTACGAAACCTAACCCAGACTCTTGAGCACCTAAACAAACCTAAAACCATCCATAGAATAGCTCTTTTAGGACTCATTCTAATAGCCAACCTCCCAAACATCACTTTAAGGCATAAGTCACAGGATTCTAAAAGTTGATTCTTAGGATTTAACGCTTAGGACCTGCTTGTATTCTTCTATTTTCTTGTTCCCATCTGCTTGTTTGAGCTAGTGAGGATGTTCTTCTTCCTTTTTTTCCCAAGAATCTTCAAATTTTCTAAGTTTCTGGAAACCACAGTCACCGGCATCAACTTTACCACCGACATCGGCCATCTTCCCTCTCTGGCATCGGTTATCTAATCGATGTCGATTATCTTTCCCACCGACATCGGTTTTTAAACCAACGTCGGTCACTATCACAGTCCTTTTTTTTTCAAAATAACAGCCTTAAAACCCGACCCTTTTTTCTACCAAAACCACACTCTGAGTTTTTGAAACTGAAAAAACATAGTTTCTGGAACCTAACCCCCTTTTGGCCTTGAATGCTTTTGACATGCAGTCAAACCAAGGCTCTTCTTGACCAAGCGAGATATCAACCGCTTCCACCTTCCCCGTCTATAACCAGTCCTATAATGGAGTTCCACTCAGAGACCAAAAGAACTCCTACTCGATCGACCCCGACTCAGACACCCATCATCCTTGAAGGGGACCAAGATTTTGAGAGATTCTTGGACCTCAATGTCAAAGCCCTCCAAAACTATCTCGCAAGAAACCAAACGTGAGACCTTTTGGGTGAAGCAGCGATGACATCAACACCGTCCGCTACCCAGCCTTTTGCCTCAACCATTAATTTGACTATGGCCAATACGCAAAGTTTGGCCTCCCCATCTATTTTTAGACCAACCTCCATCGGGGTTCCATTACCCCCTCAACCACATGCAATTCAACCAAGTTCTACATCATACCAGAACTTGATTATCTCGGCCCCTCACACTCTTGTGCCCATAAATGCAGGAGTGTCTACCTCCCCTTTTACCAATGCCATCACGCAACCATCTCTGGCGGTATCTAGTCAACTTATACCTTCTACCTTCATAACACAACCACCCTTGGCCTCCACTTCTGTCCCTGTGACTAGTTATACATACATTGTGCCCCTACAAGTGCAACCGACTACGTCGTATGCCTCCTCTAGCCTCTTTCAAGCACCCTAAAACCTAAGGGGTGCTCCACCCACCAATCCATCAGTAGACATAATCAAAATGCTGATGGATAAAATGTCCAGTCTTGAGACCTCTATTTTTAGTTCAAGCAATGCTCTTTCCTATGACCAAATTTGCAACGAACCCATCCATCCTTCTGTCCCCATCAGACCATATCCCAACCAGTGGGAGCTTCCTAAATTTACTCACTTCCAGAGTAAGGAAGACCCACAACAACATCTACGAGCATTCAGACATGCCTGCTATCTCATAGCCCATGATGATGTGTTACTTCTATGCACGTTTCCCATGTCACTTGTTGGCCCTGCCCTTGACTGGTATAGCTCTCTTACCAGACATTCTATCTTCTCTTTCATTCAACTCACCCAATTATTTCTCGACCATTTTTCTATCAACATCACCAAACAAGTCTCAATCACAGACCTCTACTCCATTAGGCAATTTGACGACGAATCAATAGTCAATTTTGTCGCCCGTTGGAGAGGCTTGATTAACCAGCTCTCCTTCTCCTTGCCTCAACCTGAGATCATCGAGCTCTTTTCTTGAGCATGTGCCAGGCACATCTCTTCTACCTTGCGGGTTCAAACATTCTACACTTTCGATGAAGCTTTCACCATGGCCTGAAAGCTTAAACTCTGCACCATTGAAGAAGACAAGGTCAAATTGCGTAATACCAATGCAAAAACCAATGACCCTTCTTCTTCCAGACCTTCTTCTTCTACCAATTCCAAATCCAAAAGAGTGGCCAACACTGTGGTCATTAGATCACCGTCCTAAACAACTGACTAATCTCAACCTTCAACATCTCAAAGCATCACCAAACAATTCCAACAACGGTACATACAACATAACTACACTCCACTTGGAGAATCATACGCTTCCATTTTGAAAAAACTTGTCAAGCAGGGGGTCCTCTATCTCCCTCCAATCTGACCACCTCAATTCGACCCTTCAAAATCCCTCCCTACATGGTATAGGGAGGCTAACTTCTGTCATTATCATCGCGTCCATAGCCATGACATCAACAATTGCCGAACCTTCAAAAACATAGTCCAAGACTTGATCGACAAGGGGGATCTTGTTTTGGATAACCTGAACGCCCCACCCAACCAACACATCAACATCTTCAAACAACCATTCCCAAACCATCCTCTTAATCAAAGGAATGTCCAGACCTTGACCAATAGCTCCCATGAGCATGACATACGCACGGTCAACATGGTCTCGCCTCTTGTCCCTGACCAACCTCCTTCACAGGTGGAAGAGTCTTCTTCTCCTATTCATCCTCCATAGGATGAAGAACTTTCTTCTCCTATTAATCCTCCATCGACCTCTCTTATATTGGGGGACGCCTTGACCATGCCAATGCCATTAGCCACACCTTCATCTTTCCTCCTACCAATGGAAGACCATACCTTGCCTACTCCTCAACCACAAGCAGAGGGCACAATCATCCATGCCCTCTGCCCTCTTAAGGAGTCACACTCTCCTATTTCTTCTCCACCAAGAGAAGACCCAGTCTCTCCACCCATTTCGACCGAGGAAGACCCAGTCACGGTTTCCTCTTGCCTTTTGCCAGAGATTGCTACATCTCAGTCACCTCCATCCACATCTGAACCCAAACCCATATCTAACCTCCCCTCACACAATGGTGGTCCTCAACCCAAACCAAAGAAGGCCACTAAACTACACTGGAGGACTCCTCCCCCACCTTCGTCATTACCTTCAATTTTGGGCCTGCATCTGTCCACTTTAACAGGAGTGCTTCCCACTCCCACATCTCACAGAGGCAACTTGCCTCCATTACTCTCTCAATCCATCAGACATATATCTCCTCCAATCCATCAACCAACGCCTCCTAAACCAAAGTCATCAATCCCCACTATAATAAGACACACAAACCCATTAACAGGTTCTTATGCCTTGCTGTTACAACAATTATTGCAGTCTTCTCGCATCAATCTCCCACCTCTTAAACCATATCAATCTCTTGGACCAAAACCACCCTGTTTTGATGACACTCAAATTTGGGCATATCATCGCACACCTGGGCACGACACTGAGCATTGTTGTGCCCTCAAGGTTGTCATTCACCAATGTTTGGGGAATGACACCTTTCTTCTCGACCATGTTAGCAACAAGCCTTCAACACCGCCCCACTCATCGACTCTCAGATCAAGACCATCTTGGTTCGACAACTCTAAATTTTTCCACTATCATCACACTCCAAGACATGACACTGAGCATTGTTGCACTCTCAAAGCTGTCATTCATCAACAACGGAGAAAGGATACCCTTCTCATCAAGGATCCTCTTGACCACCCCTTAGACAAATCATCATCACCTAAATCGGGATCTCCACTCTAGACTATGGTCCCTTTGCCACCTTTAACCCCCTTATTCGACATCAACACAGTTAATCTAACCACCAAGCCTCAATCGACCTTGACCAATTTGTCAAACATTCTCCCTAACTACTGGGGGAATTCAACATTCATCCAAGCCTTGACCAACCTTTCAACCCAGTCTCGACCAAATATCAATCACTCTTTTAATCCTAAACCTCGACTAGGCCTCAACCATGCCTCGACCAAACAAGCATTGACCCGACCTTATCCAAACATTCAACCTGACCTCGACCAAACCATCGACCAGACCTCAACCAAATTTTGACCAAGACATTGACCAAACATTCACCCAGACATTGACCATGACCAGACATTGACCATGCCATTGACCAATCATCGACCAAGTATCCATCGACCCGACCCTTGACCAAACATTCAACCCAACCTCTTAATCATCAACCAATCAACATCAATCAACATGTGACCAATCTCAAAGAGGCAAATGGGGCAAGTTTGCTCCTAATTGACTCGGACCTTATCATAAATGCACAAGCCTGGCTCAGGGACTTATCAAAACTTGAGCCCTTAAATGCCTTGCATCTTCGACCATTCTACTGTTAGTCGAGTACTCGATCACTTGGCATTTTACTTGAGCTCATCCCTTGAGCAACCCCCTGTCATTATCATTCCTATTCCTTTCAACCCTGTTTCCCCAACACTTCGTCAACCCTTTTTTGTCAAGCAGTAATGCTTTATCTTAATAAAAGGGAACCCTTAAACCTCTAGAGGCTCGTCCATGGCTAAAAACTTTAGTCAATAAAACATATATCAAAAATGGGATACCTATCATATTCTAGGGTCATAAAACTCTAAATGTAGACTACTCCCTCGAAGGATAGCTACATAATTGCTGTATTACTAGACTACTCCCTTGAAGGACAACTAGGGCAAAGTCATATCAAAAGCATATAAAGCAAAAATATAGACCACTCCCTCGAAGGATGGCTATGACTAAATCTTGCTACAAACAACAATCTTTCTTAGAAGCTTCCCGCATTGATCAGCTTCGCAAATGACCACCAAGCAAAATGACATCTCTATGTAGACTTCTCGCATCGATCAGTCTGCACCAAAAAAAAATGACTGATAAGCTATCAAGCCATGGACATGCCTATAGTCGTTCTTGGGTCACCTATAAAAGGGGTAAGGTTATTTCTGCCACAAAAGGGTTACCCCTTCCTCTCATATCACATATTCAACCTATTACCCCAACATACTCAAGGGACTTTGAGCTCACTTAACGTCAAGTGATTCGATTACTTCTCTAGCACAACCATGGTCAATGACGTAATGCATAAATGGGGCTTTTGTTCTAACAACCCCTATCCATGCTGTCATTCTGGTCCTTGTCAATGAAAGAGCAATTCGCCTTTCACTTATCTTTCACACTTTGGTCACATTCAACCAAACCTTTTTCTACCCAACCAAGCCAACCCACACATTTTCAGACCAACAACATGACAACATGACATCATGATATCATAGTCTATTTCACATAGTTTCTATGGAAACCAATACACATGGAAACTATCGACCAGACATAATTTATGTTAAGCATAAACCATTACTTATTGAAGCATAAATAGACCTCAATTCATTTTTAGCACACATCCATCACAAATATGGACAATTGCTAGGGATGAAAGACCCCTCAACCAATGTTATAGAATACACCATTTGGACGAGGCTGTAACATCTTTTTCTCCTCATCATTTTGACACATGACCAAACCAACCTATCGACCTGCTTGTCAACCAGTCTGAACTACATTGGTCTGAGGCCCTAAGACCGAGGCTATGTAGACAGCACTCAGATGACATGACGTCTTCTGGGGTTAGCTCGACCACCTCTATTTATTCGTCTCTCTGATGGATAAACCCTTTTTCCTTCAACCATGACCTTAACCTCGACCAAGACCATCGACCACTTTGACCCTTCCTCCCTTTGGGAGAACTACATGCCCTGAGGCCCTTCACACAAGGGCTATGTAGGCAGCACTCAGATCACATGACGTCTTGTGAGGTTAACTCAGCCACATTTTTTTTTCCATCCATCCACCTCGACCAATGACCATTGGATATCATGCCTATCTCCTCTGACCATGACCACTTCCAAGACCACTTTGCCTTGGTTGTTTTTGCATGTATGCTACCTCACAATTGGTTAACAAAATTGTGCGTAGCCCATATTTTGACCCTCACAAGTATAGGATCGCAAGCTGGTTGATCCACACTACTTGTGGCATTTTCATGTTTTTAGGAGCACTTCCTAAGCCTGGGATACCTAAAACACGATGACCATTGGAGCTTCAGCTTAGATTGAATAACTCAATCAGCTACAACCAAATGCTGGGGCCCAATTATTTCAATGTTGGCATTCCTCGACCCTTAACCTGTGACAATTCGACCTGACCATCTCATGAAGTGGTATGCACACAGTCACAACTATTGCAGCATTCACCATCACCCATTTTCATCCACTCTCTATCAAATCAGCACCCGATTCTCAGTTCCCTTCCCTCGACTCCTGCTTTGAGGGGGAATACCTCATCTCATCCGGTGCAATCAACCTCCTATTTTTGTCTTGCAGTTCATTCAAACAACCAACAGGACAAAATCGACCTTATCCCACACCTAGGGCAACGAACTCCTATTTTTGTCTTGTAGTTCGTCCAGAACAACCAACAAGACAAAAAGGGGCAAATGTAGACACCAAAATCGTGTCTACCCCTTGGTCCTTTCTCCCCCCTTGGTCCCCTTCATCTACTTCGACACTCCTAACCTATGTCTTATTAATTTGAAATAATTATCTTATTTTAAGTTAATAATTCTCTCTCCCTTGCCACCTCACCACCCTAGGATGCCCTTCTTTGGATTCCCTTCATCCCCCCATGACCCATTTATGACCTATTCCTCATCCTCACACCCATTTAACCCCTCTCGATCGTTTCTTACCCTGCCACTTGAACCTGACAGTTGGGAAAATGGACGAAAGGCTATCTTTAGCTTTTTTCCTGCCTTCCAACTACCGACGTCGGTGAACTGTCGACCGACATCGGCGGTATTGTCAGCGTCAGTTTCCTTCATAACAGTTTTCTACGTCCGTTATCCTCCCTTCGCCCTAGCTCTTCATTGGACTCTTGAATCTTACACTCTGATCAATCAATCGGCCAATCTTTCTGCCAGACCTCTCACTGTCTCTCTCAAGTACACCTAGGAGGATTCTACACCAGCAAGCACAACATGTATCAGGAGCCCCACCTTGCAACAGTCTTTTGCATCAACAACAGATACATCAGTAGCCTGACCTCCCACACTTCTTCTTCAGTAAGCAAGAGGTAAGTACCCTTCTGTTATGTCATTTTCAATAGCTTAGAATGTCTCTATAATCACTTTTCTATTTATTGCTTCTAATCCATACTATCACCAGCCTAAGCTCGAATCCTTATCTCCCTATCTCCCTGTTGCCTCTATCTTTTGTTGGGTCCCTCTTTCAGACCATTCTTTTTGCCTGTAAAAACCCTGTACAGAGCATTTAACCAGACTCTCAGACCCAGACCCCCAGACCATTCAACTAGGGCCAAACTCCATCTCAGACCCATCCACAAACCCGTCCATAGACCAAAACTCATCCAGACCTCATCCACAGACTACTGCCCTGACCGACGCTGGCCGCACCCACTGAAGTCGACAGACTAACCGACGTCGGTAGACCTTGACAACCGACGCCGGTAGGACCACCGACATCGGTGACTCTGACCAGGTCGACATCAACATTCAAGTAAGCATTTGCTTCCATTTCCTTTTTAGTCTTCAATCATTTCAGTCTTTATCATTCTGCATTTTATTAGACATTACTTTTATCAATCAATGGGTTGACATCCCTCAAGCTTTTGCTTATGGGATCAAGCTTTTGCTTCTGGGATCAAGGTTTTGCTTGGCAACCCACCATCTCCTCATCTAACGCCTTCTTTGTCTTAGTCTCTTTCTTTTGCAGGTGTCATCCTCCACAACCAAAGAGGAGTTCTCACAACGCCTGAATAACGGTGCGCACAACTTCATCCAGGTACATACAAGCCTTAGACCATTCTTCTTAGTTTCTTATTCTCTCTTTGAAAATAGAAAGCGAAAATCGTATAGAAACACCCTTGAGCAACCCCATCCTCTTAATCCTCATCCCTTTCAACCCTATTCCCCTAAACAAATCCTATGTAACCCTTTTATAAAGTATGGATGCTTTGTCCTAATAAAAGGGAGCCCTTGAACTTCTATAGTCTTGTCCATGACTCAAAATTCTATCAAAAAAATAAATTGATGTCAAAATATCAAAGGTCATAAACTCTAAAGGTAGATTTCTCCCTTGAAGGACAGTTGTACTATCATTGCTGTAGCTAATAGACTGCTCCCTCGAAGGACAGCTATTCAAAGCCCTCATACATATATAAAGCAAAAAATATAGACCACTCCTTTGAAGGATGGCTATGACTAACTCTTGCTACAAACAACACTCTTTTAGAAGCTTTCTGCATCGATCAGCTTCACAAATGACCACAAAACAAAAGACATCTCTATGTAGACTTCCCGCATTGATCAATCTGCTTAAACAAAAAAAAAAAAAAAAAACTTGGGTCATGGACTTGGCTTGTATTCGTCTCAGGGTCTCCTATCAAAAGGGGCAAAATTATCCAAAAAGGGTTACCCTATCCTCCCATATCACATCGCCTACTCAAGGGACTTCAAACTCATTTTAATATCAAAATGATTCGATTACCTCTCTAACACAACCCATGGTCAACGACGTAATGCATGAATGGGGCTCTCGATTCTAACAACCCTTTTTTATGCTATCATTCTGGTCCATGTCAATAAAAGAGCACAATGCCTTTCACTTCCCCTTCACTTTGGTCACATCCAACCACATCATTTGCCAACCCAACCAAACCAATTCAAACCAGAGCAAACCAACAACATGACATTATGACATCATACATGACATAGTCCATTTCACATAGTTTCTATGGACACCAATACACATGGAAACTATCGACCACACAATTTATGTTAAGCATAAACCATTACTTGCTGAAGCATAAATAGAATCAATTCATTTTTAGCATACATCCATCATGAATATGGAAAATTTCTAGGGATGAAAGACCCCTCAACCAATGTTACAGAATACACCATCACCTCATATGGAAAAGGCTGTAACATCATCTTATCCTCATCACTTCAACACATGACCAAAACCAATCATCGACCACTTTAACTCTTCCTCTAAACTACATTGGTCTGAGGCCCTAACAACAAGGGCTATGTAGGCATCACTCAGTTGACATGATGTCTTCTAGGGTTAGCTCGACCACATCTGTTTGTTCGTCTACCTAATGTTCAAACTATCTTACCTTTGACTATAACTTGACCTCGACCAAAAAAATCCATAAATTCAACCCTTTTCCTCCCTCTTGGGAGAACTACATTGGCCTGAGGCCCTTCCAACAAGGGCTATGTAGGCAGCACTCACTTGACATAGCATCTTTTGGGGTTAGCTCAGCCACATTCTTTCATCCATCCATTCATTCGACCAGCTATCTATCTCGACCTGCCTCGACCAACGACCTTGGAGATCGCGCCTATCTCCTCAGACCACGACCACTTCCAAGACAACGTTGCCTTAGTTGTTTTTGCATGTATGCTACCTCACGAATGGTTAGCAAAATTGTCTGCAACCCATATTTTGACCCTCACAAGTATAGGATCGCGAGCAAGTTGATCCCCACTACTTGTGACATTTTTGTGTTTTCAAAGAGCACTTGCTGAGCCCGGGATACTTGGAACATGACGACCATTGGAGCTACAACTTAGATCAAATAACCCAATCAGCTATGACTAAATGCTGGGGCCCAGTTATTTTGATTTTTTCACTCCTTGACCCTTGACCATGACAATTTGCCCTGACCATCCCGTGAAGTGGTATGCATGCAATCACGACTATTACAGCGTTCTCACTCCATCTTCACCATTTCCATCCATCTCTCTGTCAAATCAGCACCCAATTCCAGGTTCCCTTCCCTTGGCTCCTGCTTTGAGGGGGAATACCTCATCCCATAATCAGGGCAACCAATCCTTCTTTCATTTTTGTCTTGCAGTTCACTTGAACAACCAACATGACAAAATCAACCTCATCCCATACCTAGGGCAACCAACTCTTATTTTTGTCTTGCAGTTCGTCAAAAACAACCAATAAGACAAAAAGGGGCAAATGTAGACACCGAAATCGTGTCTACCCCTTGGTCCCTTTCTAACTTCTAACCATGCCTAACCTATGTCTTATTAATTTAAAATAATCATCTATTTTAAATTAATACTTCTCTCTCTCTCTCATGACACCTCACCCATGCCACCTCTCTTCTCCTTGGATTCTTTGCCCTTGGATACCCTCATTTATCACCCTATGACCTATTCCAACTTCCCCTCCACTAATCTTCACATTTATTTATCCACCTTCGATCGTTTTTGCACGACCAATTGACTTGGGCAGTTGGAAGAATGGGCGAAAGGCTAATTTTAGCCTTTTTGCCATTATTTCAGCTACCAACATCGGTTACCTATCGGCCGATGCCGATGGGATCACCAACGTTGGTTCCTTAAGACTGGCCCAAAGGTGATTTCTGGTTTCTCTCTCGCATCCTCTCCTCCCGAATGCAAAAATCATCTGGTGCCCAGACTTCAACCTCTCTCTCTCTCTCTCTCTCTCTCTCTCTCTCTCTCTCTCTCTCTCTCTCCTGGATGTACAGCAAGCACCATAGGCTACAGGTACATTGCAGGAAGTATTCTACACTAGCAGCATCAGCAACTAGTCCTCTACATTAGCAGCATCAGCAACCAATCTTCCACACTCCTCCTTCAGTAAGCAACAGGTAAGTATTCCTCTTTTGTTCCATTTCTATATTTCAGAGTGCTTCAGTAATCAATTTTTTGTTTATTTCTTCTAAGCCATATTATCCAGACAAGACCTGACTTTCAACTAGAGCACCCCTGACTCTCTTCCCGAAAAGGCTGAGAAGCCTTTCCCATATCTTTCCTTCTTTTGACACCCTGTCCTCAACCTGACTCCCTCCTAAGACCCTGTCCATCGACCAACAACCCTGCACAGACTCTCTTACTGCCAGAGACCCCTTCTGGACTATAGACCTTCTCTGAGACCCGACCAAAGACCACTGCCCCCACCGACGTCGATAGACTAATCGACGTCAGCAGATGACCAACTGACACCAGCAACCTAACCAATGTCGGTGACTATGGAAGACCAACAACAGCATACAGGTACGCATATCTTTGTTTCCTTTGCTTAGTCTTTCATTTATTTCTTTTTATCAGACATTTTCTTTATCAATCAGTGGACTGACACCCTTCCAGGAAGTCTCTGCACTTTCGGGATCAAGCATTGCTTGGTAGTCCACCTTACGTCCATCTAATGCCTTCTTTGTTTTAGTCTCTTTCTTTTGCAGGTGTCATCCTCCACAACCAAAGAGGATTTCTCACAACGTCTGGATAACGGTGCGCAGACCTCATCTGGGTAACATCTAACCCTAGACCATTTCTTCTAGTTTCTTATTCCTTTTTGAATGTAAAAGCGAAAACTTGTATAGAAACATGAAGCATTTGTTACAAGGCTTCGACAGGTAGTACAATGGAACATATCTCATCTCAAGGTTTATGGTGATTCTCAATTAATCATCAATTAGGTCACAAACCATTTATAGACCAAATATGACAAGCTAGTTCCATATAAGTCCATGGTTGACACTCTCAAATAATAGATTGTAAATATCCAGTTTGAGCATATACCAAGGGATAGTAAAAAAATAGTAGATGCCATGGATACTATCAACTCTCTAATCTGACAAATGGACAAAGCTAGAGAGTATCAATTCCTCATCGAGAATTTATTTGCAATAGCTCATGAACCTTTAATCATTGCAATGATTTATGATATTGTTGGTCCTAATTCTATCTGGTATTTTGACCTTTATAACTATCTTCATGACCAATTTATACCACCTAACCTATCTTGAAAACAAACCAAAGCCTTCATTCACCAAACCACTCACTATACCTTATTGGGATCCACCCTTTATTGCCATAGTTTTGATGTAACTCTACTTCATTTTTTAACTTTGGTAGAATATACACTAGCATTATGGGAAGTACATGGAGTATGTAGAGCCCACTCTAGTGGAGCAATATTATCCAAAAATATTTTACGTACTGGTTATTATTGACCCATAATAGATGTAGATTCATATGTAAATAAATATGACAAATGTCAACAATATGCCAATTTGATTCATGCCCCTTTAAAAAATTTAAAACTGATGTTGACACCATGGCCATTTGCTACATGGGGACTCAACCTCATTGGGAAAATCAATCCTACATCTTTAAATGGCCATAAACATATCCTTACCACCACTGAATATTTCACTAAGTGGGTTGAAGCTATACCCCTCACTTACATGACTGGAAATCAAATTTTCAAATTCATCTTCAACCATCTTATTTTCCACTATGGTATCCCTTCCAACATTATATTTGATAATGGAGGATCATTCAAGAACAAGGATGTCAACAAGCTATGTGCCAAGTACAACATCACACAACATTTTTCAATGGCATATTACCCTCAAGGTAATGGTTAGGTTGAGGCATCCAATAAAATAATTGTTAACATTCTCAAAAAGATTGTCAATGATACTGGTCATGATTGGCACCTTTAGATATTCTACACCCTTTGGGCATACTGTACCAATCATCATACCCCCATAGGAGCCACTCCATACTCACTTGTTTATGGTACTGAAGCCATAATTTCTATTAAGGTTGAGTTACCTTCACTATGCATCTTTTTCAAGCATGCCTTAGATGATTATGATTATCGAGTAGCTCTCCTACAAGAGTTAGACGTACTTGATGAAAAGTGCATAGCTACACTACAATCAACACATCAAACATATAACATTTGAACTTGGTGATCTTGTTTTTAAAGAAAATTGAAAGAATACCACATTCGAGAAAAATCATAAAGTTAAATTCAAACCAAACTAGATAGGGCCTTTCATCATTATTGTATATTATGGATCAAGAGCACACAGACTCACCATACAAGATGGTGATGAACTTCTTGAGCTGATGAATATTATTCACCTCAAGCGATACTATGCTTGAGCACTATGGTGTATTGTCTATAAGGATCATTTCAATTGTGTTATTTTATCACTAATCTTCTTTATACAAATATCATTCTTATCAATCCTCTTAGCCTAATCTATTTTACCATTCTATTCTATCGATCAAGCATGTTTTGAATTCTATCTACCTAGCCTATTTGATCTTGGTTTTGCCATTACTTACACATATTCAACATCAGTGAATCTAATTAGTGTCAGCAATTGTTTCAAGTTTTCTAGATAGAGGTAGTATTTTAGCGTAGTATGATAGAAATTTTGGCAATTGTATCTTTTATTTGTTGTTCCTTTCTTGTCGTTAGTCTTGCTACTAATTATAACCACCTATGGGTAAATTAGTAACATCAATCTTTGTCGTTGTGTCCTGGTTATAACCACCTATGGTCAAACTAGGGGTAACACTCCTTTATTGAGCTTTGACATACCAACTTACCATTTTCTATGCCATACTATGGCTTTATACTAACTGTGCCTATTTTGTTTGAATTGGCTAGTACACTAGTCAGGTTCCTCTGCTATAAGGCAGAACTACAATGATTTGAGGTCCTACTCTGGGACTATGTAAGTAGTGATTGATATGTGTTGAGGCCAGCTTAGTCACCCTTTCTACACCATACTCTCACCATTTTGTGAGCAACCTAAACAATGCTCTCACCATTTTATGAACTTGAACTATTTTAGTGTCTCTTCATTCTCGATCGAGTTGAGATACTCCAAAAATTCCAAAAATACTTGTAAAATTGTTAGAAAAGACCAAAAACATTGACCCCTTCTTTTCCTTAAGGATTCTAAAAAACCTTACTAAGTCACAAGAAAATCATTTATTCCTTAGTTTCCCCATTCTTTTTGACCTTTTATTCCACACACTTTCTAGTTTGCATGACCATTCCTATTCTTCTATTACATCCATTCTATTTGTTTTCATCAGTTATCATTTTCTTCCCATTTCTTGGGAGAACTAAATTTGGCCTAAATTTTTTGTTTGATATATCATCCTTGGAACTATGTAACATCCACTTTCCTAGTGTATATGGAGATAGCTCAGCCACCCCCTTCTTTTTCCTCTATTCCCCCATTTTTTTAGTTTGTTAAGTTATTGCCTATTTTCTAGGGGTAATGTTCGTATGGCTTAAATTTAATTTTAGTTGTTTGTTTATTTATTCATTTGTGTGATTATTTGTTTTCTTTAAGTACTATCTCCTTGATTAAATCTATATGCATTCATTGGGTGATTCCTTGACCACACTTACACTTGAATCCATCCATATTCATACGTCTACATTGTCATCATGGTTTTTATCATTGATGCATTATTTTATATTAAGCATTGGATTATGAGAGTTAGTTATTATGCATATTTTGGCCAAGTCCTCATGTTATTATACCAAGATGCCTACCGATACATGCTACAACAAACCTCAGCTTTAAGAAGTCTATTTATCAATGGTGGCATCAACATCTCTTCAACATTGACATCTTAATTCAATCCTAATCATATCCCAAATAGAGTAATTAATCAATAAAAGATTTTCAAACTTTGTTTAGTTTGGATGAGCATCTCCTTACTAGAAGATTATCCCAATTCATATTTATCATTTGTATCTAATTTTAATCATCATCAGCCAAATCAATCATGTTTTCCATAATCAAGGTCCAATGATTATAACCACCTATGGTAAAATCATTGCACACCATCCCACCTACATTTCTCAATGATTATAACTTCCTTTGGGCAAATCATTATGTTTTCACCATTTTACTTTGTCTACCCATATAGGGTCATGTTGTTATATTATTTATCTATCCTAACTAGGACAACTCTGTCTTCCCAATGATTATAACTACCTTTGGGCAAATCATTATGTTTTCATACCATGTTGTCACTATTAGCGTATAATGATTATAAATGGCTTTGGGAAAACCATTGTACACCATCTAATTTGCATTCTCAATGATTTTGAATACTTTTTCAAACTCATTGTGTTTTCACCTCATCATTTTTGCTTTCTTTGGTCTCTTTGTTTCACTTCTTTCTTTTTGATGGACCATTTTTCGACCTACTTGTTCCAACCATTCCCTCGATGGGGAATCATACAATTAGTTCATCATCATTAAAATTACAAGCATACAAGACCCTTTTATTTTTTGAGAAGATGTTACTATGATTATATCTTGTAATGCCTTCCTAAATAGGGGAAAACTATAGCCACCTAAATTTGGCCATCGATAACCTCCGACCAAGATTTTGACCAATTTTTACCTAAATGTACAATTTGGCTTAAAAACACTAAAACAAAGTAAAATATTTGGAACTAATGTATTCAAATTCTGATATTGGCCAGAGTATCACTAAATGGGGTAATGCAATTTATGGGCCAAGTAACTTTGAGTAGATCATTTCGATTCAAAATGCCAATTTTTTTACTTGGGTGCTCAGGATTGCTCTTTTCTATCAAATATCTTACACAAGACACATGACTTTGTTATTTTGTGTTGACAACATCCTAAATGGGATAATGGATCCAAGACATCTAACATCACATCTTAATTCTAATCTAATCAAAATTTAGACCAATAATGAGGCATTCTAATCAATTTGAGTAATTTATGCACAAAATGCTTAATCATGCTTAAGAGATAATTATAAAAAATTAGGGCCTAATTAATAATTCCATGGAAACTTTTTGAATAATTGTTTTTAGAAATAAATATTGAATATCTACATCATTAGGTGACCTCATTTCTTGGGAAGACATCCCTAGGCCACAAATGCCACAAATATTAGGATTCATGCCTCCCATGCCTCATAAAGAACCTCCATGCATATTTATTTATGATATATCTCAAATATTGATGAGCCTATTTGATCTAAGCAATAATTTAGGTGATAATTTGGGTGATGGTTCTATCCTAATTGATGATGAAACTTCTGGGAGCCATAACTTTTACACTATAGTTCTGATTGACTCTCCGTTTGAACCATTGGAAAGCTAAGAATGAGGAAAACATGGTGAGATGGAATAAATATTTGATTGATGTTTTTTGACCCAAAAAACCCAATGAAATTTACCCAAATTTTAATTTTAATAGTGTAGTCTAAAAATAGTAAGTTTTTAAAAATAGTAATTCCTCGAATTCTATATTGTTTTAAATTGTGAAAGTTAAACCACTTAATCTCCTTCAAGATTGGTGACCTTCCACATCCTCCTCCTACTTTAAAAATGTGTATAAATTAATATTTAACCCAAAATAGAAATTAGACATCTCTTCCCAAAGATAAACATATGGTTGTATTGCAATCTTGAGTAATAAAACATCTCTTCTCAGATAATTCATTATTACTATTTTATTTTCATGTTCTTGAAATATCTGTCAATAAAAAAATTTAAGTTTCGGATCACTATTTATGAATTTTAATTACATAATTGAATTAATCCTTAGCCACACATCTCTATCTTGAGATGGATGGTTTAGGTTGATTCTAGCCATTTGAAAAAATTCTATAAATTGGAGGCCTTGCCTATTGAATTTTAAGTTCTCATAAGCCAAATTTATCATGCCCAAATGCATTTGAAAGATTTATACAATTAGTTTTATATTGCCAAAATATTGAGCTAAGCCAAGCCAAAGACACAAGGTGCCAAGGAGAGATGGAGGTAGCCAAGTTTCCATTGATGCAAACTTCATGAGCACAAACCAAGTAATCCACTACAAAAAGCACTTTAGAGCATCCAAGGAAGGTAAAAGAGGGTTTGTTTTGAAGTTTAGTTGTGTTTTCCATTCAATGTTTAGTTAACTAATCTCCTCCTTTAAGATAGGCTTAAGATGTTATTTTAGTGTATTTTTGAATTGATTTTGGTTTATCCACTAACATAATACTAATCTCCCCCTATTGCAACCCTATGTTTACAAAAACTTTGGTATAGGCTAATTGATCATGTTTTCTTGAACCAATCTTTGGAACACAAACTCAATAGGCTCACCAAGGTCACTAAATTATTAGGTGATGGGTGGTTTTCTCCTCAGAGGAATTGTTTATAATTGGTTTTGATTTGATAGAAGTTGGTTTTATGGAGGTCCTGGTGGAATATATGGAGGAAGTGGTTGTTGAGTGGGTGTAAGTATATGAACAATCAGTGTTTACAATTTTTGAATGTGGTGTGATTTAGTAACCCCATTTTTAATAACATTCTTATTGCAGTTGTAGGGTTTAGGTCTTTCATTATTATTGGCTTAAGGTGGCGTTAAAACTGGTATTTGATTTTGGTTTTGATTATGGTTTTGGCCTTGATTATGGTTTTGTTTTTGTTTGGAAGAGGATAGCTTGATTATGCCTTTGTTGACATGGGATTTATCAATTTGGATTATTTTTGTTATAATCTCTTCAAATGTATGAGCAAACTACAACTCGAGATGGTATGATATCTCACTATGTAAGATCCTAGTAAATATTGCAACCAACTATTCATCTAAAATATTATGTTTAAACTAACTTGCTAGGATTCTCCAACGTAGCAAGTATGCAGTGAAGCTTTCACCAGTATTTTTTTAGTTTGGCCTAGATCCACAATAATAACTTCATGCTCGAGATTGTATGAAAAGTGTTGTACAAACTTCTCAAAGAGATCATCAAATTCAGGTATAGATTTCTTTGGTAATTTCAATAGGCATTTCAAGGCTTGGACAACTAGACTCCATGGGAAGAGTAAAAGAAATTATATATCACTATAGGCCACTAACTAGAAATAAATAAAGAATCCTTCAAATTCTCTCTAGGTTCACCTTTACCTTTGCATTTGTTGAAGTTAGGTAGCTCATAGCCTAGTGGAAATAATATTTATAAATACTCCATGTTAAATGGGTAAGAGTATATCTATTTTAGTTTAAATTTATTCATTTATTTTCCTACATATATATCTTAAATTGCATCCTTCATCTATTATAAATCTTGGGAAAATAAATCATAGTGAGTGGCATGTTGTTGTAGAGGTTGCGCGATTAAAGGTGGATTACTTTGACTGAGGTAGATATATTGTGGGATTCTAGTTGAATTAGCCAGATGACCAGATATGAGTATTTATGTATTAGGATTATATTATGGGTATGAAATACATTATTTTTGAAACACATTTTAGTTCATGTGGGCTACATAACCCTAATTAATGAATTATGGATGCATTAATGGCATTTGGATCTTTAGAATGTGTTAGTATTATTGGGGTTGAGAGGGAACTTGTTGATTACTTGTTTAACCCTATTTTAAATAACGAACATGTTATTGACTATATCCCTACTGTTAGAGGTGTTGGTATTTGGATCCTTGTTACACATGCGATACATGTTGGGTAAAATGCAATTTCTACCTAACACCTAATACCTGCTATGTGTAAGAACCTTGGTGTTGTCTAAACACCTATTTTTGTATCAATATTTGTTGAAATGACATTTGTTGTTAGTTTATCCAATTTTAGTTTGGCAGTTATTGGGGTTTCTACATTTATTTATTTAGAACATGTTTCTGTTGACCAACTAGCACATTCTTACCAATAGGAATACGTTATTGGTTAGGTAAAATTTGCAATTGATAATGTAAATTGGTTTGTATTTGTTATGGCAAAAAATTCATTATTAAATTTTGAGGTGGCATAGTTTTGTGCACTTATTGTGGTGGTAAGTTGGTCTATTGTTGGATTATTTCTCCCTGTGGCATATTTTAGGAAGTAATTGGTTGGGGAGTGAAGGTTGCTTGTTGATTTTGGGAAAGATGCATGCATATTCAAGTGGCATTTTTAAAAGGAACTTGTTTTGTATTACTTGATCGTAAATTATATCTACTTTGGTTTAAATTGGACTGCACTTGCATGTTATCTACAACATTTTAGTTGTGATTTTTAGTTTGAGAAACATTATCTTCTATGAAAATATGGACATTATACATATCAGTAACCAACATGCTTTATCTTAAGGGGTCTATGTTTTGGCTTGCATAGCCCAAAGCATCTATTTTTTACCCTATTTATGGAGTTATCTCAATAAGTGTTGTTTTAAAAAAATCCTTGGAATTAAGATGACAAGCTAGGTTGAGACAGGTTTGGTACACTTGTTATACAAATTCTATTTATTTGTCCATAGTACATTTTCATTTTGCAAGCATATTTTGGTCTTGTTATGGTATTTGAACTAAATTTTGACTATAACTAGTTGATTTCTATTCGAATGGTTGAATTTGAGGTTCATTACTAAACATTCCAATTAAACTACTCAAACTTTCATGCAGGGAGTCTGATGGAAACTTGATCCCTACTTTGACAGCTCTAACAAGCACTTCATCTTTATTTTTTAACAAATGACATTAAAAAAAGTACGGATCATATCACATATGTGGTGGCATCATAACATAATAGGTCTTTTGTTGTTAGTTTTGTTTAATGTTAAGCATTTCTTGAGCAAGTTATTGTGCCATTTGCTCTAGTTCTTGGCCTGGATAAGGAAGCATGATTACCAAGTACTATTCTAAATGGTCTTGCCTTTATTCAATGTATAAGATGTTATAAGATGGATAAGGATTTGTCTCATAAGTGGTGTTGTCATATGACTCTTGAACAAAATGGTCATTGGTCACAAAGTTCCCATAGCAAGGATTATACATAGTCTTGTTACATGTGTAATGAGGTAAGTTTAGATCCATGGATAGGTCACATGAGAAACAAAGGTTATAAATTTATCAAACAACTGAGGTCTAAAAACAAAAGACCTTTAGCTCTATAAAATAGGCACAAATGGATAAACAACTAAACTAGGCAAAGGTAAAACAAAATAAACACAAGACCGGTCTAAAAAAATGATATTAATTTGCCCAAATATAGTTATAATCAGTGGCAAAAGTATCACAAAGGATCAAATTCATTTATGGCTAGAGTACTAATTTGCTTAAAGGTGGTTATAGTCAGTGACAATAGTGTTTAAACAAAGTAGAAAAAATGTGAACTAGGATCAAAATATAGCAATGATTTACCCAAATGTGGTTATAATCATACTAAAAATGAGGCTAGACTAAAAAACACAAAACTCAAATAATAACTCAAAAGCAAACTAAACTAAGGTAATTGGCTCAGATGACACTCAATAATTGGTTCATTTAAGACTAAAAGTTTGATTCATAAAAGTCTATTGGAACAATGAAACTAGGACACTCACAAATTTAGCACAACAAACTTCAAAAAAATTATGTGTCAACCACTTGGATCAAAATGATGTTTTAAACAAGGTAAAAAATAAACAACAATCACTAGGTCTAGGTAAGGGGTATTTTAAATCAAATAGGAAATTAACCCAATTAACACAATCTAAACACAAAAGGCAGTCAAAATAAGCACAAATTAAATGAGGCTTTGACATGAACCTGATCAATTTAGGATTTACAATTCAAAAGGTTAAATTTTGGATTTAATTTGAAAAGGCTTAAATGTTCTAAGGTAAAAGTGATAGACTAAAATTGGTAACATAACCACACATTTGAAATAAAAGAGGTATAATAATGGCTTGGAACTTGATTTTAAAAAAGACAATAGTGTAGAAACCGAAATCGTGTCTATCCCTTGGTCATCCTCAACCCTTGGTCCCCTTGGTCCATTCTAACACAAGTCCTAACCCACTCAATTATTAAATTAAAATAATCAAATATTTTAATTTCATTGCCCCCTTGCCACTTCACCCATGCCACCTCACTCCTCCTCAAATTCCTCTCCTTGGATGCCCCCACCCCATGCCAAGCCTTAATTGCCTAAATCCCATCTTAACCCTTCCTCTCGCGCTCATTTAAGTCCCTCACGACCGTTTTATAATGACAATTTGACCCTGGCAGCTTGTAAGAATGGCAGAAGGCTAAAATTAGCCTCTGTCCCCATTCTTCAGCCACTAACATCGATCAGTATGCGGCTGACATCGACTATTCTACCGGCGTCGGTTATCTTTAAAACTAGTTTTCTGCTTCTATTCTGCCCCCACAAAATAGAATTCTCTTTCTCTTGCTTCCTAGCGTTATTGCTTCTTGACTTCTTGTAGGTATCAACATTTTGACAACACTTTCCAGGCATAGAGGATCAGCACCAGTCATCCCACATAGGGTTGAGGATTGCATGACATCTCCATCACCACCCACAATGGAAACACAGCGCTTGCTCCTCTGCCATCTCCGTACACAGCTAAGTATTTGCATTAGTTTCATTTTACTATCTTTTTAAATACATTAGCATTCTGTCCACTATCCATTCCCAACCATTCTGGACACAACCCAGTCTGTCTTTTCCAGAGAGACTGAAAGGCCTTCTCTCACCCTTGTCTTCCCCTTTTGTCCCTGACATTCATCTGGTCCCTTTTCAAACCATACTCTCTATCCTGTTGACCCAACACATGCCATTAGACTCCCACAGACCTCCCCAAAACCATTTTGATTGACTAGACAGACCTAAAACTTGTCCCAGGCCATTGCCCTGATCGACTCTGACCATTGCCCCTACCGACGTTGGTAGACTAACTGATGTCGGTGACCTTGACCTACCGACACTGGCAGAACCACCGACATCGATGACTGTGGAAGATAGATTTTTGCTTATAGGTACGCATTTGCTTTCATTTCTTTTATTCAGTCTTTATCATTTCTATTTCTGGCAATATTCTGCTTTTTAACAATCAGTGGGTTGTCATCCCCCAAAAAGTCTTTGCACTTCTAGGACCAAGCTTTCACTTGGCAGTCCACTTTCTAGCTATCTAACAACCTCTGTGTTTGAGTCTCTTTCTTCTACAAGTGTCATCCTCCACAACAAAAGAGGAGTTCCTTCAGTTGTCTGAATTTGGTGTGCAAGACTTCATCCAGGTACGTACAAACCCTTGACCATCTTATCTTAGTTTCTCATTTTCTTTTGAATGTGAAAAGTGAAAACTTGTTTAGAAACATTCTAGCATGCCCGGTGGGACCCTAGGGTCTTCCTTGGGTTCATTTTCTTACTTTTCATATAGGTGCATTAGGCCTCTTCTTGCACTCTTTCCTTCTATCTATTCCAAAAGACACCATAAGCAAGGTTAAAAGGAATCCTTCTCCTTCTTTCTTTCTTGCATCTTAGAATAGTCAAAGTCATACTCTTCAACCTTTTCTCCACTTGTCTGCATACGAACTCACATTTCTATTTGGGCTTAAAATCTACTGCATCTCATTTCTGATTGACTGCATATTTAGCTCTCACATCTAGTAATTAAAACCGCATCATGAATTAATCATAGCACACTCATGTTACACGACCAAATCACTTGCACAAAATCAAACATCTTAACTTATATGAGACAAGGTCCGACTAGGATTTCATCACCTAGCAGATACCTTACCCATCCCAGCAATCCCACTTGGACTTCACTACTAAGGGGAAAGCCCACTCTGTTCTTTGGCAGAGGATAATCTCTAGGGGAAGTATATACTGGCTAAGCGAGACCAACTTATCACTAGGCTTGTGAAGTGAGGGGAGCTTGCTCCTTAGCACTAGGCCACGTACATAACCTAATACAAACTCTTGAGCACTGAAACTAACCTGAAACCAACTTGAGACTACCTCTTCTAGGACCTGTTCTACAATCCAATCTCCCAAACACATTCTAAGGCATAAGCCAACATGATTCTAAAAGTTTATTCTTAGGATTTAATGCTTAGGATCTATCTGTCTTCCTCTTCTTCTCTATTTTATCTAGTTTTTTGAGCAAGTGAGGACATTTTTTGCTTCCCAAAAACTTTCAATTTTTTTGAGTTTCTGGAAAACATAGTAACTGACATCAATTTTTACATTGATGTCGGTAACTTTCTTCACCGGCATCGGTCATCTGACCGACATCGGCAGCCTGTCTCACCGACATCGGTTTTTATACCGACGTCGGTCACTATCCAAAATTCTTTTCCTTAAACAGCAAGCTTAAACCCTGACTTTCTTGCTGTCTAGCACCATTCTGGTTTTTTGATTTATTGAGACTAAAAAAAAAGTCTTTAAGACCTGAACCTGTTTGTCTTGAATGGTTTTGACACATAGTCAAACCAAAACTCTTCTTGACCACGCAAGGCAACTACCGCTTCCACCTTCACCCTCCATAACAAGTCCCTTAATGGAGTATCATTCAGACAACGAACATACTCTTGTCCAACCAACCCCAACTCAACCTCCCATTGTCCCTGAAGGGGACCAAGATTTTGAAAGATTCTTGGACCTCAATGTTAAAGCCCTTCAACATTATCTCGTGTGAAGCCAAACATGAGACTCCTTAGGCAACCCAATTTATGGGATGCCAACCTCCTTAGTCGAGACAATAACCATATCAACATCATTCATAATTCAACCTATAGACAATCAAGCCGACACCTCGACTAATAACCTGACCGTGTCCTATCTTAAAAATTTAGCCTCTCCTTCTAGACCTACCTCCATGGGGGTTTTAGCACCCCCTCAACCTCAAACTACTCAACCAAATTCTACACACTTCCAAAACCTAGTGGTCTCTATCCCCCCTACTCTTGAACCTATCAACACAAGAGTAACTGCCTACCCTTCAACAAGTGTGGCCACCCCTCAACCACCTTTGACGGCCCCTATCCAATTTGTGCCCACCAACCCCATAGCACAAGTGCCCTTGGCTTCAACATCTGCCCCGATAACTAGCTACCCATATGTTGCGCCTACTCAAGCGCAACCAACCACGTCATACACTCCTCTCAATACCTTTCAAATGCCCTACAACCTAGGGGGTGCTCCATCTACAAATTTGTCAACTGACCTAATCAAAATGTTGATGGATAAAATGTCTAGTCTTGAGACCTCAGTTTTGGGTTCTAGAAATGCTCTCTCATATGAGCAAATTTGCAATGAACCCATTCATCCCTCAGTCCCGATCCGGTCGTATCCCAGTCAGTGGGAACTTCCTAAATTTTCTCATTTCTAGAGTAAGGAAGACCTGCAACAGCGCCTACAAGCATTCAGACATGCTTGTTATTTGATAGCCCATGATGATGCATTATTGCTATGCACGTTCCCCATGTCACTTGCTGGTGCTGCTCTCGACTGGTACAGCTCTCTCACCAGTCACTCTCTTTTCATATTCACCTAGCTAGCCCAACTCTTCCTCGACCACTTTTCAATCAATATCACCAAAAAGGTCTCAATCACAGATTTGTATTCTATCTGACAGTTTGATGACGAATCCATAGCTGATTTTATTGCTCACTGGAGAGGCCTAATTAACCAGCTCTCCTTTTCTCAACCCCAACCTGAGCTCATCAAACTCTTCTCTCAGGTGTGTGCCAAACATATTTCCTCTACCTTGTGGGTCCAGACATTCTTCACCTTTGATGAAGCTTTCACGATGGCCTGAAAGCTTGAATTACGTGCCGTTGAGGAAAATAAAGTCAAGTTGCGGACTAAAAACCCCAATACCAAGTCCAATGACTCTTCCTCTAAACCTTCTTCATCTAATCTCAAATCTAAGGTATCAGCAAATGTTGTAGTTGTCAGACCATCATCCTCTTCAACAACCAACCAGCCTAAACCATCCACATCCCAAATTATTACTCAACAATTCCAGTAAAGATATGTGCAGCGACAATATACTCCACTAGGAGAGTCATACGCATCTGTGCTGGACAAACTTGTCAAACAGGGGGTTCTCAATCTCCCCCAAATCTGACCACCTCCACAATTTGATCCCTCACACGCCATCCCTACACGGTATAGGGAAAATGACTTCTGTCACTATCACCGTGTCCAAGGCCATGACATAAACAACTGCCGAACCTTCAAGAACATTGTCCAAGACATGATAGATAAAGGTGATCTTGTCTTGGACAACCCGAATGCCCAACCCAATCAAAACATCGACATCTTTAGACAACCTTTTCCAAACCATCCCCCTATCCAAAACAATGTCCAGACCATGGCCGATAGCTCCCAAGAGCATGATATACGCATGGTCAACATGGTCTCACCTCTTGTCCCTGACCAACCTCCTCCACAGGTAGAAGAGCTTTCTTCTCCTATTAGTTCTCCATCGACCTCTCTTATATTAGAGGACGCCTTAACCATACCAATGCCATTAACCCCACCTTCAACCTTCCTCCTACCAATGGAAGACCATACCCTTCCTACTCCTCAACCACAAGTAGAAGGCACCATCATCCCTGCCCTCTATCCTCTCGAGGAGTCACATTCTCCAATTTCTTCTCCACCAAGAGAAGACCCTGTCTCTTCACCCACTTCGACCGAGGAAGACCCAGTGATGGTTTTCTCTTGTCTTTTGCTTGAGATCACTACATCTCACTCACCTCCATCCACATCTGAACCCAAACCTATGCAAGCGTCCACCATGCCAAAAGAGATTAAATCTCTTGGTGTTTGCCCCATATCTAACCTTGCCTCACACAATAGTGGCCCTCAAACCAAACCAAAGAAGGCCACTAAACCACACTGGAGAATTCCTCCCACACCTTCATCATTACCCTCTATTTTGGGCCCACATCCATCCACCTTAATAGGAGTGCTTCCTACTCCAAAACCTCACAGAGGCAAATTGCCTCCATTATCCCCTTTACCCATTAAACACATATTTCCTCCAAAATGACCAATGCCTCCTATGCCTCCAAAACAAAAGTCATCAACCCCTACTGCAACAAAACATGCAGACCCATTGGCGGGTTCTTATGCCTTGCTATTACGACAATTGTTGCAGTCTTCTTACATCAGTCTTCCACCTCTTAAACCATACCAATCTCTCAGACCAAAACCCCCTTGGTTCGATGACACTACAGTTTTTGTGTATCATCGCACACCAGGACATGACACTGAGCATTGTTGTGCCCTCAAGGTTGTCATTCGCCAATGCTTGGAGAAAGACACCCTTCTTCTTGACCATATTATCAACAAACCTTCAACACCGTCCCTTGGCTCTCAGACCTCCTCACCGCCCCACTCATCAACTCTCAAATCAAGGCCATCTTGGTTTGACACCACTAAATTTTGTCACTATCATCACACACTAGGACATGACACTGAGTGTTGTTGCACTCTTAAAGCTATCATTCATCAACACTGGAAAAAGGATACCCTTCTCATCAAGGATCCTCTTGACTACCCCTTTGCCAAATCTTTGACACCATCACATGCCTCACAAACATCATCACCTAAATCAGGATCTCAACACCACACTATGGTCCCTCCACCGCCTTTAACCCCATTATTCAAAATCAACATAGTCAACTTGACCACTAGCCCACCAACCCAAAAGGATAAAGGGAAAAGACATGTTTCTATCCCTTGGACATCCCCATTTACCAAACCTTCACCACAACCAAAACCCAAGATTACTGTCTTGGGCACATCTCATCCAACATCCTCAAAGACAATCCCTGACTCCATGGCGAAACAACCTCACCACACAACCCTTGTGAAGATGTCCTTGTATGATCTCATACAAAACTCTCCACAGCATCATAAAACTTTGATCCAAGCCTTACAATCGATGGAGGTCCAGCCTGATGACCCCCAACCATTAGCCACTTTAATTAAATCATTACCAACCATTTTCTTTGTCACCATTTATGATTTTGAGATTCCTACCTCCAATCTAGCAGATCAGGATCTCACCCTCTCCCACTAAATCTGTCAAACATTCTCCCTAGCAACTAGGGGAATTTGACCTTACCCTGACTATCGTAAACATCTACCAACCAAACATCCAACACCAAACCTTGACCAAACATCAACCGACCTTTTAATCATGACCTTGACCAACTCTGACTAAGCATTGACCAAACCTCGACCAAATATCAACCGACCAAGCCTCGACCAAGCATCGACCAAACCTCGACCAAATATCAATAGACCAAGCCTCGACCAAACAATGACCAAACATCAACTGACCTCGACCAAGCCTCGACCAAGCCTCGACCAACATCAACTGACCTCAATCAAACTTCAACCAAACATTGATCAAATATCCATCGACCTCAACCAAACATCATCCAAACTTCGACCAAACATTGACTAAACATTAACCAACATCGACCAAACATCATCCAACTACATGCCAACAACATATCAACCACCTTCATGTACAACACATCAACCAACTTTATGTCCAACATCAATCAACACATGACCAATTTGGAAAGAAGTAAACAAGGCAAGTTTGCTCCTAATTGGCTCGGACCTTACATCATCACGCACAAGCATAGATCAGGGACTTATCGTCTATCTTCTTTCGAAGGCTGACCAAAAATTGAGCCCCTTAATGCCTTGCATCTGCAACCATTCTTCTATTAGTCGAGTACTCATTCACTTGACATTTAACTTGAGCTCATACCTTGAGCATCCCCATCCTCTTAATCCTCATTCCTTTCAACCCTATTCCCCTAAACAAATCTTATATACCCCTTTTATAAAGTATGGATGCTTTGTCCTAATAAAAAGGAGCCCTTGAACTTCCATAGTCTTGTCCATGACTCAAAATTTTGTCAAAAATAAAAATTGATCCAAGGTCATAAAATCATAAATGTAGACTGCTCCCTCGAAGGACAGTTGCATCATCATTTTTTTAGCTAATAGACTCTCCCTCGAAGGACATCTATTCAAAGCCCTTAAACAAACATATAAAAAGCAAAAATATAGACCACTCCCTCGAAGGATGGCTATGACTAAATCTTGCTATAAATAGCACTCTTTTAAAAGCTTCCCGCATCGATCAGCTTCAAAAATGACCACAAAGCAAAATGACATCCCTTGTAGACTTCCCGCATCGATCAGTTTACACCAAAAAAAAAAGGGGGGGGGGGTCATGGACTTGGCTTGTAGTCGTCTCACGGTCTCCTATAAAAAGGGGCAAAGTTACCCCTACTCAAAAAGGGTTACCCTAGCCTCTCATATCACATCACCTACTCAAGGGATTTCGAGCTCATTTTAATGTCAAAGTGATTTGATTACCTCTCTAACACAACCAATGGTCAACGACGTAATGTATGAATGAGGATTTTGGTTCTAAAAATCCCTATCTATGCCATTATTCTGGTCCTTGTCAATGAAAGGGCAAAGATGTCTTTCACTTCCCCTACACTTTGGTCACATTCAACCACATCATTTGCCAACCAAACCAAGCTAACCCAACATTTTTAGACCAACAACATGACATTATGACATCATGCATTATCATAGACCATTCACACTAGTTTCTATGGACACCAATACACATGGAAACTATCGACTACACAATTTATGTCAAGCATAAACCATTACTTGCTAAAGCATAAATAGACTCATTTCATTTTTAGCGTATATCCATCACCTAACATGGACAATTGCTAGGGATGAAAAACCTCAACCAATGTTACAGAATACACCATCACCTCATATGGAAAAGGCTGTAACATCATCTTATCCTCATCATTTCAACACATGACCAAAACCAATCATCGACCACTTTGACTCTTTGCCTAAACTACATTGGTTTGAGGCCCTAACAACTAGGGCTATGTAGGCATCACTCAAATGACAGGACATCTTCTGGGGTTAGCTTGACCACATCCGTTTGTTCATCTACCTGATGGACAAACTATCTTACCTTTGACCAGGACTTAACCTAGTTCGACCCCACATCCACAACCGCCCCTCTTCCTCCCTTTTGGGGAGAATTACATTGGCATGAGGCCCTTAGGACAGGGGCTATGTAGGCAGCACTCAGTTGACATGTGGTCTTCTGGGGTTAGCTCAGCCATTCCTTTCGTCACATTCTTTTGTCACCTACCAATCACATCATAACTAATCACATATTTCCACAATCATTAGCATAATCATTTGCATTATTTACATCATCATATAATCATAAAAAATCATCACATTAATCATTAAGTATCATCATAATCAACATCATCACATTAGGCATATATCATTAAAACATATGAGAAATGCTAAAAACATCCATAACATTCATAACACATCAATAAACCAAAATCTCATCATATATATCTGTCCATCAAAGTTTACACTGGTACAATATGTCTCTCTCTCTCAAATAATGTATAAATCTCACATTAACGGCTCGCAGGCTAATATATACATCATATCAAAATTTGCCCTCAAGGCTGTGTCTATGGTGGTGGTGGCAGTGGCCGTGAAGATGCTGTATCATCCCCACCCTCTGATCGTCACCGTCTGTGGGAACCCGAGGTAGTCACACGTGACATCGATCTCTATTGGCTCTACTCATCTCTCATCTCTGAATACCACTGTATCTGAGGGAACTCCTTAATAGCACCCTCATAGTAGGCGATCTCAGCCAAAGCAGTCCTGTATCTGGATATAGGCACAGTCTATGGTGGACCCATCAATCCTGATGTCACACCCTGAACTGACCCTTGTGGTTGTGGTTAAGCTGGCTACACTGATGCTGACTGTGCTGGCTACTAAACTAGCTGCTGAGGTGGATGTTGAATCAAACCCTATCTTGCCAATACCTGTGCCTAGGCTGCGGCCAACTGACCCTACAAAATAGTGACTTGTCCTGTCAAAGCAACCACTCGACCTGTCAACCCTGCCATCTACCCCTATAGTCCTATGACCTAGCTCTCCAAAATGGTCACCCATCCTCATGTTGCATCCCTCTCCTGAATGGCAGCATCTCTCTCCTGTCGAGCTGCATCCTGCTCTCTGATCACTGCCTGTAGATCAAGCTATGGTCCTGCCTATATCCCTGTGTATTGCCTTGCCCACCATGTCGAGTAGGCCTCTGTTCATCCTGGATCTACTACCCCATGCCTTGCCGGTAACTCCTCAAAATTTGGCCCCTCTATCTCCTCTGGTAGTGGAAGTGGCACATCTATATCATCCCATCTATATAATGGGAAGGCAGGCGGTACATCTTGAAGCAGCCCAAACTGGCATCGCACTCTCTCTATCGGTACCCTCTCGAGCTCACTAGCTCATATCCCCCTAACCCATCTCAAACTCTGCACCCCAACAAGCTATTCTCCCTAGTCTCTAAAAGCTAGATATACCAAGTATGGTCTCCAGATGATATCTGCTAGGATCAGGGCCTTCAGTACCCCTCTGTAGTAGTCAATATCTCTGACTACCCCATCCATCTGAGTCTATGTCATGACCTCACACCATCACCTGAAGCCAACCTTGAAGCTAGCCTGAATCACCACTGGGAGGCTGAGAGGTCAAGAGACCACAATATGCTCATATGCCCAGCAGTGCAAGAGGTGGCCTACACACAGACTGTACCACCACCACCGACTGATGCCCCATAACTCTCTGTATACCTGGGCCAAAAAGATAGGTACCCAGGCAAACACTGTCTACTACCCTATCATCTCTATCAAAACCTCAGTCATAGCGATCAGAAACCTGCCTCCCTCTACATCCAGCAACACGTAGACTGTGATGCCTATCATCATCAAAATGGCCAATCAATGCGCATCCTCATCTATCGCATAGAGTGGCTCATACGCAAAACTGGCTGAGTGGTAACTTGCCTCAGTCGCATGCTCACCAAACAATGTCACCATGTGAATATCATGCATCTCCCTCGAGCACGCATATAACTCTACTCCATGTATCGGTAACCACAAAATTTGGTACACATCCTCGACTGTGACTGTCATCTCCCCTGTCAGCAAGTGGAAGGTGTTGGTAGAGTGACCCCACTACTCAATTAGAGCCACCATCAGGCTCACATCCGTCGCCACTCGATAGTATCACTATAGCCTACCAAGTCCCACTGCGCTCATATGAGCCCACTCCTCCCCGGTGATGTCTCGACACATCTGTGTCAGCAATGTTGGCAACTGATCCCACAACATCAGCATCTACCTCACCTGCATCCAACAGTCAAACTCATGTCAACACGACTACCAATCCTGATGACTCTTTTTCCCTTTGGGAGACCTAGCTCACCCATTTGCCCTTTCATCTATCTACTTGACCTTCTACCTGACCGTCTATGGCTATCATGACACTCGAGAAGCCCTTAGCACAGCTTCGACCCCTTGACTTGGTAATTTTCTAACTCTCTTAGACCAGGTAGCCATCGACATCAGTTCACATGCCGACGATGGCACTTACCTAACTGACATCGATTATGTGATTGACGTCGGCAAGCAAGTGACTGATGTTGGCCATTAGTCGGCCGATGCCAGTGAATCTGCCGATGCTGGTGATTGGTTCGGCCCCAAGGCCGAACAGGGTGAGTCCTAAAATTAGGGCTTCCCCCAATAGCCCCTCATTTACCCCCAAAATGCTCTTAAATCAACCTAAACTGACCTACTTACCCTTCCCACCCTCCTAACTACCCTTCCTCCTCGATTCCCAGCTAAAAACACTAAAAATTTCAAAAATAAAACAAATTTCAAAACAAACTAAAAAACTCAAAAATGCACCTCCTACCTCATCCCATCGTTGCCGCCATGGTGGCACTATGGGTGCCACTAGTGGTGGACCTCTTGTGGAGCCTCCTCCACCCTCTGCCATTCCCTCTACCTCACTTTCTCTGTAACCTCCTCCTGGCCCACAATCAACTATTCAACCTCTAATCCCTATCCAAATCACTCCCTCTCTTCGCTAATCTCTCTCTACCACCTCACCTTGCTCAACTGGTCACTCCAAGTCACTTTCACCCACTAAAATCCAGAGCTCCTTTTTTGACTCTGCAACAATCACAAATGACTTTTGGTGGGCTGACAATCAGGTTTTGTTGGCTTTGGCACGCCACTGACATCAGCATTATCATGCCCTAGGCTGCCGACATCGGCCTATTTCTATCGATGTCAGTCTCTTTTCCATCGACATCGGTTTTATAACTGACGTCAGTGGCCTTCAACCCTCCAATTTCTTCACAATGCCTAGAATCATGCCCCCAATCAACCCGCCTTCATAGTAAAAGTCATCTTAGCCTCATGGGGCACCATTAAGATCACTTTTGCCTCTGCCTAACTTGACCACAACCTTGGAGATCACGCCTATCTCCTCTGATCACTTTTGAGACACCTCTGCCTCAATTGTTTTGATTGCCTTTGCTACCTCATGCCTAGTTAGCAAGTTGTCACCGACCCTCACAAGTATTGGATCGCGAGCAACTTGATCCCTACTGCTTGTGACTTTTTTTGTGTTTTCTAGGAGCACTTCCTGAGCCTAAGATACCTGGAACACGATGACCCATTAGAGCTATAGCTTGGATCGAATAACCCAAATAGCTACGACTAAATGCTGGGGACTGGTTATTTTGATTTTGGCACTCCTCGACCCTTGACCATGATAATTTGACCTACCTACTGCATGGTGTGGTATACGTGCAATCCCACCCTTTGCAGTGTTCACACTCACTCTTCACCCTCTCTATCCATCTCTCTGTCAAATCGACACTCGATCTCAGGTTCCCTTTCCTCGACTCTCGCTTTGAGGGGGGAACACTTCATCCCATACCTGGGGTAGCTTACTCCTATTTTTGTCTTGCAGTTCGTCAAAAACAACCAACAAGACAAAAAGGGGCAAATGTAGACACCGAAATCATGTCTATCCCTTGGTCATCCTCCCCCCTTGGTCCCCTTGGTCCATTCTAACACAAGTCCTAACCCAATCAATTATTAAATTAAAATAATCAAATATTTTAATTTAATTGCCCCCTTGCCACTTCACCTATGCCACCTCACTCCTCCTCGAATTCCTCTCCTTGGATGCCTCCACCCCATGCCAAGCCTTAATTGCCTAAATCCCATCTTAACCCTTCCTCTCACGCTCATTTAAGTCCCTCTCGATCGTTTTCTAATGACAATTTGACCTTGGTAGCTTGTAAGAATGGTAGAAGGCTAAAATTAGCCTCTATCCCCATTCTTCAGCCACTGACATCGGTCAGTATGCGGCTGACGTCGACTGTTCTATCGACATCGATTATCTTTAAAACTAGTTTTCTGCTTCTGTTCTGCCCCCGCAAAATAGAATTCTCTTACTCTTGCTTCCTAGCATTCTTGCTTCTTGACTTCTTGTAGGTATCAACATTTTGACAACACTTTCCAGGCATAGAGGATCAACACCAGTCATCCCACATAGGGTTGAGGATTGCATGACATCTCCATCACCAGCCACAACAGAAACACAGCGCCTGCTCCTCTACCAACTCTGTACACAGCTAAGTATTTGCATTAGTTTCATTTTACTATCTTTTTAAATACATTAGCATTCTGTCCACTGTCCATTCCCAACCATTCTGGACACAACCCAGTCTGTCTTTTCCAGAGAGGCTGAAAGGCCTTCTCTCACCCTTGTCTTCCCCTTTTGCCCCTAACATTCATCTGGTCCCTTTTTAGACCATACTCTCTATCCTGTTGACCCAACACATGCCATTAGACTCCCACAGACCTCCCCAAAACCATTTTGATTGACCAGATAGACCTGAAACTTGTCCTAGGCCATTGCCCTGACCGACTCTGACCATTGCCCCTACCGACATTGGCAGACTAACTGATGTCGGCGACCTTGACCTATCGACGCCGGCAGAACCACCGACATCAGTGACTGTGGAAGATAGATTGCTGCTTATAGGTATGCATTTGCTTTCATTTCTTTTATTCAGTCTTTATCATTTCTATTTCTAGCAATATTCTGCTTTTTAACAATCAGTGGGCTGTCATCCCCCAAGAAGTCTTTGTACTTCTAGGACCAAGCTTTCACTTGGCAGTCCACTTTCTAGCTATCTAACAACCTCTGTGTTTGAGTCTCTTTTTTCTATAGGTGTCATCCTCTACAACCAAAGAGGAGTTCCTTCAGTCGTCTGAATTTGGTGCACAAGACTTCATTCAGGTACGTACAAACCCTTTACCATCTTATCTTAGTTTCTCATTTCCTTTTGATTTGAAAAGTGAAAACTTGTTTAGAAACAAATAGATTGGAATAATTTCATCAACATAATAATGGTCCTTTAAACAAATAACATGGGAAATGGTTTTGGACTAAAATATCCAAGGCAAAATTTTGAGATGAAACAAGAAACATAATAATGCCTCATTTAAACAAGAGACATAAATAATTTTGGAACAATCTCCAAGGCACAAAAACTATGACACAAATAAACATAGTAACACATTTTAGGCTAAAGGGGTGCAAAAACAACATGAATATTTTGGACTTGTTTTGATGTGACAATACAAACAAATAGTTTTAGTCTAAAAGCACATGCAAGTCAAATAAAATAGAAGTAGCACTAATTTTTCATCCTATATCTAAAAATTGACATGGGTGTGTGTATCTTCTACTAAATTTTCCACTGATATACCAATGCTTATGAGGAATTAAGTGTTAATCCAAAAATTAAAGTACTGGTGTAGGTAAAGTTTTTACGCCCCCTTTATCTCTCAAGCATTGATACATGGAACAAACTTAGAGTGAGCAGAGCTTGGTATTTGGTAATAAATTACACAATAAGTGGGGTTTTGATTAAAATTTATAAATCTCAAACATTATAAATGGTCCCAAGTGTGGCTAACACAAGGGCACAATCACATCAAATGAATCCAAACTAACTAGCATATTATGAAGGGTCTATTCCTTTACATAGCGACTCCACCCATATAATACTTAGTGGAGTCTAATATCTAGTTGTCACATGGACCAAGTACCCATTGGGATGTTCAAGATAACCACTCACCACTATCCCATCCAATGGTTTGCCTAGTTTGTATACCCCACTATGGAGTGGGGTTAGTGTGATGTTGGGAGATGAAACCCTAGGTCAACACACCCCTAAAGAAATCATGGGGAGGTGATGAAATCTTACACATAATCCATTGCATAAAAATAAATAAATGAAAAATGAAAGACTTTAGAGGTCATTTATGGGTCATCCAAGTCACTCAAAGCTTGGGGAGAACATACATGACATAGTTTTTGACATGATGTAATGTCCCTATTTTACCAAATGTGACATTTGAAGAATACCAATAGTCTATTTCATTATCATAAGATATTTTTGGTGTTATAAGGGATTATTTATATGTCAATTCATTATTCACAAGTATTATTCATATGTACTATACACTGGCACTATTCACATATCACTATTAATGGTGATATGGCAAGTGATGTAGGTGATGATGTAGTAGAGGAGGTGACTGTTAGATGATGTGGCATGGCCCATGGGGGAACTTACTTGAGATGGGAGTCACATGGGAAGGTATGGGTCAAATTTATATGGAGGCCCATTGATTTGGCATGTGAAAGTACTTTAAGAGAAGTCAAAAGGTGTTGGAAAAGCACATGAGATATTGGGGGATAAAATCAATATTCTTGATTGAAGGTGGGAGACAAATTGATTGAGAATCACATGAGGGCTCAGGGGAATGTAAAAAGAAAATCTTGAAGATCCTCTTGCACATATGAGAGATGAAATGCACTATTGATGAATAGTACAACCACTATAGATATGGTTCATTTCTTTACTTCTACTCCAATTTTCCTCCCTCTCTTCTCTCCCTCTTATTTATATATATATAGAGATTATCCATTGTAATTAATATGCGTGACTATATTGTATAAACCCCCTTTTTAAGGCTTAAAATTGTTTTTCATACTTTATTCTCTTATTTAGATGAAAATCCAATGAAGGTATGAGATTAAGAGGATGAAACCCTTCCTAGTTTTCTTTGTGAAATTGAGGATGAAAACCCTCTCATTAAAGTGAGGTAATTCTGTTTGGGAATTACAATTGTGATCACATTGTGATCAATGTTTTTAAGTTGTGATGAAGTTTTAGCCATTTTAATGTAATGCATATTTTGTTGTTATTTTACAAGTTGGATTTTATAGTTATTTGTGTTTTTAGCAAATATCCCCATTTGGGACATTACAGTGATATCATATTTATGTATCCTGCCAGCCTATGAGGTTTATGTTTTCAAAAATGTTTTTTGTTGATAAAGCTATAGGGAACATGGAATGGATACACCAACTCAAACTTGATTATGAGGCCTACTTTGAAGAATACTATAATTTAATCCTAGAAGTACAAGCTTCCCTGACCCTCCAAGATTTATATTACTTAGAAAGGATGTGTGAGCTAAGAAATATAAGAAGAAGGTTTAATCAATAGATGGCTCAATATTGGCAATAACTCTTTGAGGATTTTGATCAAAAAAGGGGAATTATGATGCTAGACACAATGGTAATAAGGGATCAACATCTCAACTTGGGATGCATAAGCAAGAAGATTCAAATCCAAAAGTGGTTCATGAGCAACCCGTGGAGGAGTCTACCATTCCATAGGAAGCTAAAGAAGATGTTCCTATTCAAGGAGCACCCATGCCACAGAAGGAATATTTGTAGACTTATGAAGAGATCATGGAATCAAAGTTACCATCATTAGATGTAGAGGTTGTACATGCATGTGAACACCATGTGAAAATAGCCATGAGTGTTTTGGAGCTGCTATGTGGAAAGAAAAGTCACCTAGAAGATTTTTCTCTAGTGTCAGAAAAATTATAAGTTTTGGGATTGGTTTCAAAAGAGGAAGTTGTGGAAGCTTTGATAAAGTTTGATGACACACACAACTTCATTGAAGACCTATTTTGGAAGGCTCAATTTGAGAAGGAAAGAGTGTTTGATGCATGGTTTCCAATCATTTTTAATATCAACGTGGCATAGAAGAAGTCATAAGAAGGATAAAAGATGGATGATTGCAAACTCCCATAACTAGTTTGGGATCTTGGTATCTGGATCCGTAAAGTTAACCAGATTGCTTGAGGACAAGAAATATTTGGAAAGGAAATATTTTTAATATCTCATTTTTCCTAAATGTTACATTTGAAGGATACCACTAGCCTATTTTATTCTTATAGGCTATTTTGGGTGTTATAAGGTATTATTTGTATGTCAAGTATTCATTGGCACTATTCATGCATCACAATTTATGGTGACATGGCAAGTGATGTAGGTGATGATGTAGTAGAGGAGGTAACTTGTGGATGATGTTGCATGGCCCACAAGAGAGATCACTTGAGATGGGAGTCACATGAGAAGGTATGGGTCTAATTTCTATGGAGGCCCATTGATTTGGCATGTGAAAGTACTTTTAGAGAAGTCAAAAGGTATTGTGAAAGCACATGGGATAGTGGGGGATCAAATCATGATTATTTATTAAAGGTGGGAGACAAATCGATTGAGAATCAAATGAGGGCACATGGGAAAATTAAAAGCAAATCTTGAAGATCCTCTTACACATGTGAGAGACAAAATGAACTATTGATGAATAGTGAAACCACTATAGGCATGGTGCATTTATTTAATTATACTCTAAGTTTCCTCTCTCTCTTCTCATCCTCTTATATATATATATATATATATATATATATATATATATATATATATATTCTCCATTGCAATTAATATGCTTGAATATATTATATAAACCCCCTTTGTAAGGTTTGAACTTGTTGTTCATACTTTTTTCTCTTCTTTGGATGAAAATCCAATGAAGGTATGAGACTAGGAGGACAAAACCCTTCTTAGTTTCCTTTGTGAATTTAAGGATGAAAACCCTCTCATTCAAATGAGTTAATTCCATCTAGCAATTACAATTATGATATAATTGTGATCACATTGTGATCAATGTTTGTAAGTTGTGTTGAAGTTTTAGTCATTTTAATGTAATGCATATTTTTTAGTTGTTTTGCCAGTTGGATTTTATAGTTATTTGTGTTTTTAGAAAATATCCCCATTTGGGATATTACGCATAAATTTTCAAAAAATAGCAATAAACTAAGCGCTTTTGGTCAACTGAGTTCCCTAAAGGGGATGAGGGAGGGCATAGATGTAATAGTTTGTAATTTTCCATAAACAAATAAACTAGTCTAAGAACTTTAAAATTTAGTTAATAATAAAAAATAGACATAAAGTGAAAAAGATATTAAGAGTTCTAACTAAAATGTGTGTTCCTTTTAATAGCACTAAATCAAAGTGTGATTGAAATTTTGGCCCCTCAACCTTGTTTTCACTTGTAAAAACTTTAAAATAACTAAAAGACAAATACAAGTGGATTTTAAGTACAAAAAAATGAATGTGATATTTTAACAATGCTTAAGCTTTTATCTCTCCACCTAAGATCCTACAAAATGTTAGGGGGTTTATCTACATAAAATCCCAAAAAAAAGTGAGTAAACAATAATTTATTTTGAGCTCTCAAGTTTTTATTTCTATCTCAAATAAAATCAACACTGATCACATAGAGATCGATGCCAATTCTTGAAATTGACATCGATTGAATTAGACTATCGATGTTTCTAACAAACACATAAAAAATAACTTTCTTTTAAAATAAAAATGGTCAATAAATAAGTTAGGACTCAAACTTCTCATGGATTTACAAGAGGAAATGTTAGAGAGGAAACAAACAAAATTTTAAACATAAAAATGATAGCCAACATATCAATAAATATCAATTTTAGCTATGTTTCTGATTTGTCCTATTTTTACATAGATATTATGGTTGATTCCTGAAATCAATAGTGATTTTCACAATCATCATTGATCCCTACAACCTTGTTAAAAAAGACATAAAATTCAAAGTTAAAACTCTAAACTTGAAGATTGAAATGTATCCTTTAGAAAAACTAAAGCTAGCATATCAATTTTCCTTGGCTATACAAGATAATTGGTCCCATCGAGTGTGCCAATATGTACCTTGGGAGTTCCTTAGAGTAAATAATATGTAGATTGTCTCTTGTTAGTCCAAATGAGAAAAAATCAAGCATAAAAATTCAATAAGACTAATTACTCTTGCCTAAGAATTTGGGGGAGTATAACACAATAAGTAATAGTACAAAATAGAGATGAAGACAATACAATTTTCCTACCTCCTTTATCACATTTAGTTCTTACTTGTTGGTATAAGGATGTTCATGTTCAGCCTATGATGATTGTAGTCTTCTAGTAATGTTCTTCCATGGTGGTATCATCTCTCCAATATTCACTTATGTCTTCATGTGAATCTTATCTTAAATTGGGCATTATAACACTACTCATAAAGGCTTCAAGAAGGTATTCTAGTAGAATAACCCTATACACAAAATCTTGTTAAACATTAGTGTGGGAATTTGTATTTATAGATCAAAGAACTAAATCTAATCATAGCGAGGTTAGATTAAATTCTAACTTGGGCTGAGTCTAAATTAACCTAGGTTGTGTCAGTCTAACTTTGGGTTGGGTTAAGGCACTTAAGAAATCTTAACACCTCAGTTTCAAATATTTGTGAGGCATGATAACTCAATTTAGATATTTTTGACATGTGAGTCATATTTTTGAATATTTATGAGATAATAAATCACTTTATAAGCTCATTTGACTTTAACTTAATATTTGGATAAAAATTCCTTTTTTGGTAAATGAAATTCACTAATTTGACTTAGATTTTTTATTTAAGGAAGTTAATTAAAATTTTTAATATAATTAGTTTGTTTTAGTGTCTTTTGGCTTTTGGAAATTATTTTAAATATCTTCAATTAATAGCTTGACATGCCAAAAGTGTCAAATTACTAGGTTATAATTTGACTAGGGTTATAACTAAACTAGGTTAGTGATGCGTACATGGTAATACATCAAATAAGATAGCCTCATCACATTTTTGGGTAATTAAATCCCTTATGTAGATGAATTTTGGCAATTCAAGGGATTTCTAGGCTTAAAATGTGTTATTTTCTAGAAAGTGAATTGAATCCCAATCTAGACACAAAACTAGTCAAAACTAAGTGTCTACACATGTTGCCTAGGTGGTGAAGCAGAAAGTGTGTTAGATGAGGTATTTTATTGGATTATGTGATTGATTTAGATGGGTTAATCAAAGATGGGTTTGTCAAAGATGGACTCATCAAATATGGGTTCATCAAAGATGGGCTCATAAAATATGAGTGGTATAACAAATGCTTATAATTAGGATGTTAGAGTATAGTTGATATGATTGGTTTGACCTTGATTTATCTATGGAAGAGTTTGATCATGATTTGGAAAGGGAGCTTGATATATCCCCTTTTGTTGATTCTTGTATGTGGATGCACTCTATTCTTGGGTAAATGATGTTACTTGGAGTTGTTATAATGTCTCATTTTCATAGCCTTTTAATATTCTTGGGAACTCCAACTTTATGGATAATATCTTCATTTTTAGAATGAGTTTCTAGTAGTGGCATTGTTACTAGAAGGTCAAGATGAATCCAGTGGTTCTTTTTAGGAGTAGTTATGACACCCAATAAAGAGTATAAGGAACATTCAGAAGGGATCACTATTCACATGTACTATTCACTAACACTATTCATATGCCACTATTCATGGGGACATAATACTCCACTTGGGAACATGAATATTAATATTTTATAAGTTTACATGCTAAGAAAAGATAAGGATGAATAGTATAGGCACCACACCTTGGGAGAATAGTGTGTTGACATATGAATGGATTTTAATGAAAGTGAAAAGGTGTTTTGGAAGTTTATGGGTCACATGGAGGACAAACCCAAGCTTGCACTATTGGTAATTTGGCTCACATGAGAAAATGGGATGCCATTTTAAGTGTCACTTTAGAAATGGGAGACTAAGACAAAAGAGTGGGTGATTATGTGATACACCTTTGACCATTTGCATAAAGGGACAAACATGCCACTATTTCTCACATGTGTGAATGAGGAGGGCATTTTGAAAGCATGTGGATGGTGGGGAACAAAGACAAAAGAAGGTGATGGGTGTCATTTAACTCCTCATTTAATCAATATTCAATTGATGTCTTATCAACCAGGGCTGGTGTCCAAAGCTATCTGCAGTAAGGTAGAAGATGGTAGATCTAGAATTCTACTTATGGGGGTGCTTTGATGGTCCTATTCTAACTTTGACTAAAGAAAGAAATGTGTCTTAAACTACTTGATTCACTCTTTTGCTGAAAAGGAAAAATATGTAACTATTTAATCAAATCAATCCAATCATTTTCTTGAAAGTAAAATCACACTCCTATTTACACTTGCATGGAAAGTAAAATCACACTCCTAACTAAAAAAAGGAAATTTGATTCACATGTTTGATATAAAAGAAAACATACTTTGCTTAGAAAGGAAATGACTTTGAAATAAGAAATGCCTTTTAAACTGTGAATTTGTTTTGATGTTTTTTATGAATAAATGTAAACATTAACAAGATTCTAATTAGTTATAACAATGAGTTAATATAACATAAAATAAATACCATACACAATCCCTGATTCTAATGAGAGTGGACCCTTGCTCCTCTCGGACTTAGGAACAAAAATTAATCAATGCTGGAAACTAAAGTGATAATTCATAAAATTGAAATGATTACAATCTATCTAAAACTTGTAATATGCTTGTACGTATCTTTTATCTATTCTCTAATCTATATTATCTAATATAATATCTAATATCTTTCAATGAAGAAAGTCTTACATTTTATACTAATATAATCAACTTAGAATAGGATGCAAAGAAATAGGATTCCTTGGTCAATCCATTCATCCAAAGATAGGAGATTGGATTTCCAAGAGATCTAATTATTCTGATGAAATAAATATACTATCCTATAATAGTCCTAAGATTCAAATATATACAAATTTATCAAAATCAAATCCTAAAAAATAGTAGGCAGTTATTTTCCTTATTTGAATCCAGCTGGAATGATTCTCTCTTATATTATCTGGCTGCCAGCTCCCCCATTTGTAGCTTCATCCTTAAAAAATACATGGAATTGACCCTACATAGTTAGTAGGAATGAGCCTACGGAGTCTGTAGAAATAATACTACAGAGTCCGTAGAAACAAGCCTGTAGAGTCTGTAGAAACAAGCCTACAGAGTCTGTAGAAACAAGCCTGTAGAGTCCATAGAAACAAGCTTGCAGATTCCGTAGAAACAAGCCTGTAGAGTCCATAGAAACAAGCCTATGGAGTTTGTAGTTTTGCTAGATGGAGATCAAAATTGAAATTTTACTATACATCACCTGTGTCTTCTTCCTAAGCATTCTTCACAACAAAAATCACTAAAAAATGCTATGTATTAGACATTAATGACAAAGTAAAGGTTTAGTCTTTGGTTCAATATAAATAAGACAAGTATCTATTTTCCATGTAATAACTATATAAAAACCTATGATTTACATAAGATAATAATATCCTTCAAGAGATGAATTGAGGGAAATAACATGTCAATAATGAGCCATATTCTAAGCTCATCATCTCACCTAGGCTTTACCTTTTGCAAGTCCCATTACAAATATTTATTGGCATTCATAGCTCTAGCATCTGCTTTCCACACTCTGACTCAAATCATATTCATCAAATTCATCTATTATATTCTTGTTTAAATTGCTTGTAAACCCCTGATGTTCTTGATTCATTTGTTTCCATATATTGAATTTCTCCTTTGATTATGGAGCCCAACTCTGCCATCCTAGAATAGGTATGATCAACAAAGGGGGTCTATATCTCATGCCAATCCATTTATACTCTCCCATAGATTTTATTACCTATATTAAGATTTCAAAAATTGAGGAAGCTCTCCTCATAATCCATATTAAGTTATTTAGGGACATGACCTCTCATCTTTTAAGAGGCACTGAAAGTTAGTCCCATCTATTTACACTTGCAGTCACCACTGAATCAAAACTCTGTTTGGAAAATAAGTCAAAATAAATAGTGCTATCATATAAAGCTTGTAAATAAAGCATTTAAACCTCATTTCTTAAACAAGCATAGTTAAAATTCTATTTGATCAATCTGGGAATAGGAAAGGCTGGTCTGATACATAATCTTGTAGTCTTAGTATGATTTGTATAGTCGTCAAATCTTCTCTTCTATGCTAGTTGATTTTTGAATGTGGAATGTAATGCTCTTAGTTGAATTTTTCCTAAATGAAGGTTGATCAAGAATTTATTATGCTCATGGTCTCCTAAGATCAAATCATGCAAATAAAACTCACAAAGTAAATCCTGCTGATTAGGTTTAGCACTATAGAAAATTTCCAAAAATCTTGTTGGCTATAAAATCTTGTAAGGAAGATGACAAGAGATCCACAAAATCTACCATTTGTAAAATTGTTCAAATAAAAACAAAATATATGCAAGAGAAGGATTCCTACATGCTAAAAGAGATTCCCCTAATTTGCATGCATCCTACAAATTTTCTTCTAAATTTTAGACCTTAGCTTCTAATTCTTTATTTTCATTTTCCAAGAGTTTATTTGAATAAGTTGCATATTTGTTTTTCTATTTAAGTATGGAATATTCTTTTTTAATCTCATGTAGTATTTGCAAGGGAGGAATACCTGGATAACTTATTTGACAACTGCGATCAACAAATATCTTAGGAGGAGAAGGTGCAACATCAGAAGGTGCTTTGGAAGAGTTTAATAAACTTATAATCTCCTATTTTCCTTATTTAGATTTTCTACATATATCCAAAGATCTATTTGTTTGCTTTCATGTTACTTGATTGTTTCCTCTAATCTGTGAAATTCTACTACATGATTAGCAGATGTGTCTAATTTTTACACCAATATTGAGTTGAGATGATCCTTATTCTTCAATTGACTTATCAAGTCAGTAATGTCAACTATTTGTTGTTGCTCTAGAGCTTAAGCTTAAGAAAGCTACAAGGTTAACTACATCATAGGATCATTTAAATTAGATGACTGACCTTTCTCATTTAAACATATAGTTTTCCCTTTATCCATGGCAGTTTCAACTAGAATAGGTGGTTGTTCTGCCATACTTGATTCTTTTGTCATGTGTGGCTCTTCTTCTGGAATTGGATCTTCTTCTAGAATTGGCTCTTCTTCTAGAATTGGATCCTCTATTATGATTAGAGAGTTCATTTCAAAAGGATTTTCTTCAACATCAATAGCTGCAGGGATATTTTGATGTATGTGGGAATGAGATACCATTTCAAGACTACCCAAAATGTCTATAGCTTATTATTCATCTTCATCTATTAGAGTTAGCCTTTTCCTTCTTTTGGTCACTCTTTGAGCTACACTCAATTGGCTTTCCTTCTCAACCATCAAACCCTCGGTCTTCTCAAGTTTTGTAGCAACCTTTCATCTTAATTTTCTTATTTCTGACAAGTGAATTGGTTACACTATAGATTCATGAGGTTCTTGTGGGGACCTTGAAACTTCAATGATTTGAGACCTTGTGATTCTTCTTGAAGAATAAGAATAAGAGATTTCTATGGAGACTACAGTCTGTGATTTCTTCCTTGGAATTGTTTTCTCAGTTGATACAGTAGGTGGAGATGAATGTTTCTATGGTAAATTTGGGGTTTCTTGTGAAGGTAGATTTGGAATTTGTTGTGTTATACTACTCTAAAATTCCTCCTAGACCTCCTATCCTTGATGAAGGAAGTGATGTTGGATAATTAGGTGAATCAGGCCATGGTGCTTAAGAGCAGCATTAGGGGTTGTAGACATAATTTACAGAGTACCATATAATAAGGATGGAGGTTAATTTTGTACTGAGGGTTTTATCTCCCATGCTTAAGGTGTATTAACATTTTCATGTTGTCTCCCCCTAAAAGACTATGTTGCCCCTCACAAATGGTATACTTGAGTACCCACTTGGCTATAGATTTCCAAGGTTCAAGAAGTGAACTTATACTAATCCCTTTTAATTTTCCTTTCGAATATACTAGACATAAAGTCCTAGTATGTTCATTACCATTAAATTGACTAATTAAATCACTAAATTAAATTCTTCTTGTAGCTCTCATTCCCTCTTCTGGAACATGTATGATTTGGCTTATAATTTGAGTTGTAACAGAAATAACAATGCCTTCCACAATTAAAAATTTAGGGGTGAGATTAGTGATGAATTCACTTACCATTGTTTCATCGAAACCCTAGAAATTTTCAATGAAAGGTAGCCAGCCATTGGATCTAAACACTGCTATAGAAGCTTTGTCTTTGTGAAACTTTGATGCATTCTTCAGCTCTAATCTCATCTTCTATCCCATTTATATGTGAATTTATTGACAAATCTATTCTTTTAATTCTGATTGGGGTTTATACTAGTCTTTTGTTGAAATCAATAGGCAACAATCATGGAGGATCATAGACTAGCCTCTGTTGAATTCTATAGAAATAAAATGGTTCATATAAAACTCCATAGTTGCATGAGTCTGTAGTTTGGTATGATGATCTGTTGCATCACAGTTCTCACATGATGAAACATTGGTTCTATCTTGGGGTAGTCTCTAAGGGTGTATTTTGTTTTCACTTAAGAAAGTATATTGCTAAGGGTTTTGTTGCATTTGCCTTAGCTTGAAGGCCATCCAAAGTACTATTTAGTGTAACCAATATATCTGTCTTTAAATTGGAAAATTCTTCCATTAGCTTACCCACTTCATTAGATTTCCCAAACCTTCCTTTCCTAATTCTGGGTTTTGTTCAAGAGTATTTCGTATAAAGCTTAAAAATTTGATCAAAATCCAACTTATTTATATCTCCTCCTCCCATCAGATTTAAGGCATTTCTAGTATCTTCGTCTAACCCTTTTAATAAAACTAATTTTTGAACTTCTTTAGTGAGTGGATAATTGGTTCTTTTATGAGTGAAAATAAATCTATCTAAATAATCCTCTAAAGATTCATCCTCATTCTATTTTATTTTGAATAAATCCTCTTTTCTTTCTCGCACTTAGTAGTAATCTTGGTACTTGTTCAAGAATTCTATCTCCATGTCATCCCATGTTCTAATAGAATTGCTAGGTAAACCCATGGACCATCTCATAGATGCATATTTAAGTGTAGAGGGAAATAGTTTTAATTTTTGTCTATCTGTTGTGTAATCATAGGTTTGACATATCACCTTAAACTCAAATAGGAATTGATCAGGATCTTCTGTAGATCTTCCCCAAAAATTTAGTAGCTTAACTGGTGAAATATTTTTCATAGGGGTTTGATCATTAGGATCTGCAACAATAGGAAAGGAAAAAGTCCTTCTTGCTTGTGCAAGTTGTTAATTTTGTTGGAGAGCCATATTTTCTTCTTCTGATGATGTTTCAAAGCTGAGATGATCTTCCCATTGAATATTTGTGGTACCAGCTATGGGTTGTTCAAAATTCTCAAAATTTTCTTCAGCTATGGATTTTTGAAATGCTTCTTCTAAGTCTTTGGCAATTTCTAAATAATTTCTTCCTACAAGAGATTGATCTTGAGGAACTTGTCCTATGGGGCTTGCTTGTGGCAATGGCCTAGTTTCTATCCAAGTTTCTAAATATTCTTGTAGATAGGTTTCACTTGTAACTTCTCATTCACTACTTAGAGATGTTGAAGGAGTTTCAACTTGTGTTCTTGGTGGAAATTTTGGGAAAAATCATCCTTTATAATCTTTAAGATGGTACATCAATTTATTGAATTTTTATGGTTTTTACAAAAAAAAATTGTTGTTCACTCTAGACCAATAATTATTACCTTACTAATACCTTGTTTCCCCAGCAACGGTGACAAAAATGACGAGTGTTGTTTAACTCCTCATTTAACCAATATTCAATTGATGTCTTATCAATTAGGGCTAGTGTCCAAAGCTATTTGTAGTAAGGTATAAGATGGTAGATTTAGAAGTATGCTTATGGGGGTGTTTTGATGGTCCTATTCTAACTTTGACTAAAGAAAGAAATGTGTCCTAAACTACTTGATTCACTCTTTTGTTGAAAAGGAAAAATATGTAACTATTTAATCAAATCAATCCACTTATTTTATTGAAAGTAAAATCACACTCCTATTTATGCTTGCATGGAAAGTAAAATCACACTCCTAATTGAAAAAAGGAAATTTGCTTCACACATTTGTTGTAAAAGAAAACACACTTTGCATAGAAAGGAAATGACTTTGAAATAAGAAAATGCCTTTTAAACTGTGAATTTGTTTTGATGTTTTTTATGAATAAATGTAAACATTAACAAGATTATAATTATTTATAACAATGAGTTAATAGAACATAAAATAAATACCATACACAGTTCTTGATTCCAAGGAGAGTGGTCCCTTGCTCCTCTCAGACTTAGGAACAAAAATTAATCAATGCTAGAAACTGAAGTGATAATTCATAAAATTTAAATGATTATAATTTGTTTGAAACCTATAATATAATTGTACATATCTTTTCTCTATTCTCCAATCTCTATTATCTAATATAATATCTAATATCTTTTAATGACGAAAGTCTTACATTTTATACTAATACAATCAACTCAGAATAAGATGCAAAGAAATACGATTCCTTGATCAATCCATTTATCCAAAGATAGGAGATTGGATTTCCAAGAGATCCAATTATACCAATGAAATAAATATACTATCCTATAATAGTCATAAGATTCAAATATATATAACTTTATCAATATCAAATCCTACAAAATAACAACTGGTTATTTTCCTTATTTGACTCCAACTAGAATGATTCTCTCTTATCTTATCTGGCCATCAACTTCCCCATTTGTAGCTTCATCCTTATAGAATCCACATAATTGAACCTATAGAGTTGGTAGGAATGAGCCTGTGGAGTTCATAGAAACAAGCTTGTAGAGTCTGTAGAAACAAGCCTGTAGAGTTCGTAGAAACAAGCCTGTAGAGTATGTAGAAACAAGCTTGTAGAGTCTGTAGAGTCCATAGAAACAAGCCTACAGAGTCCATAGAAACAAGCCTACAAAATCTATAGTTTTATTAGATGGAGATCAAAATTTAACTTTTACTATACATCGCCTATGTCTTCTTCTTAAGCATTCTTCACAACAAAAATCACTAAAACATGCTATGTATTAGACATTAATGACAAAATAAAGGTTTAGTATTTGGTTCAATATAAATAAGACAAGTATCTATTTTCCATGAAATAACTATCTAACAATCTATGATTTACATAAGATAATATCCTTAGAGAGATGAATTGAGGGAAATAACATGTCAATAATAAGCCATATCCTGAGCTCATTAGAGGGTGGATACCTTTTGACTATCTTTCACAACAAGATAACACCTCACATGGGGGTTACTATGCCCACTTGGAGTGTGGCACCATTTTCCTCTTTCTCCCCATAATATTTTTCCTCTCCTCTCTTCATTGTGAATTATATATATAGATGTCTCCTCCATTGGAAAATGCATGTTTATGTTTATGTCAAAACCAAAACCCCGCCTTTCATCTTAAACTTGCATGTTCAACTTCCCCCTCTCTTTGGATTCAATCCATAGATTTTTAATCCTATTTTTAGTGGTGAAATATTCCACACTTTCTAGTTGTGACAATTCCATCCAAGAATTATATTGGAGATTCAATTACAGATTTTGTGTTGCAGAGTGCAGGGTGTTTGCATGTTTTCAGAGTGTGTGTTTGTAGGATTCTAGCATCCAGTCTTGTGTGTAGAATTAAATTTGGTGGAGTCTTCTATATTTGTGTATTTTTTAGAGTGTATTTGTGTTGGAGTCACCCATTGATATAAATTTTGCATACCTTTGTATTGTAAGCTGTCATAGTTTATGCTTGTCATAGTTTATATTGTATATTTGAAAGAGTGTAAAACCTGCTATTGTAAGAAGGATACATTAAGAGTAATATGCGTTTGTATCCATCATTGTATGTCTAGTAATTATTTTTATGAAATAAAATAATATGTCTTTGGTATTTGGTGTTATGCAAATTTCCTTATGAGAGTGTTTCAACATGTTTTGTAGTAGCAATATGGTGTGAGAATGTTATGTGTCATGTGAGAGGACATAGTTACATAAATCTTAAAATTTTATAGTGTATCAGGTGATTTAGTAAGTAATTTTATTATATATTTATGTGTTTAGTAAATATCCCCATAAAAGGGATATTTTAGTGTTGACGATATAATACAATTGGATTGTGGCGGCTTAGGGGGCTGATTGGTAGGGTTTTGATTAGGTGATTGTTGATCATGTAATTATTGAATAGGTTTTGGTTGATTTTGAGATTGTCACTTATTGGTTTATTAATTTTTGGATTTTGACTCATCAATTTTTGGGAAAAGTGTAGTTTTTGTGAATTAATATACATAATGGAATGAGATGGTTGATGGCTAGATTGTGACGTGCTAGATTTATTTGATAGGGGTAGGATAATGTAGGGTTTGTAATGATCAGTGGCTTGATAGGTATTATATCTTTGATTGGGATGATTATTTTGGGGTTGATTAGGTGATGAAAGTATTGATGTTGAAGGATGGATACAAGATGCTATGTGTACAACCAATTGGCCAATCTATTGGATTTCATCAATATGATTTAATTATGGAATGGGGATGCTAGAACTAGTTTCCATTTGTAGTTAACATGGGGGATATCATGAATGGTATTGTAGGGGTCTCTCCTCTATCTCACTCAATGAGAAATGTAGTCTCTACTTTGTATAGGATTGGGGATTGATTGGGATGGGGAGGGTTAAATATCTATAGTCTATAGTGGGCCATTTGTACTTCTTTGGGAGGTTAAGCCCTATATATATATATCTGGGACCCCTATCTATAGATGATGACCCTTGCATTGGCATGACATAATTATACATAATAATAAGGTTATGTATGCACCCATATGGATATGATATATAGGCACCCAAATAGATATTTTAGGTTTAGGGCCATGCCATAAATATAGGGGGTTGGGCCAAAAAAATCTATATCGTGTGGCTACACTCTAGCCAAGCATCTTGACTATCAACCCTAGATATTGAGGTGTTGCACTCTAATATATTGGTAGTGAAAAGTATCTATTCAGGTGGAAATGTTCCCCTCCCACTCTATATAAATAGGGATAGGGATAGGGCTCAGATGGTAAATAGATAACTAGTGGATGGGAGATTTTCTTGGAATGTCCATGGATTTTGGTTGAAAGGGTTGTCATTGTTAATATCTTGATTAAGTTGAGTTTGAATCAATATGCCCTATTTGCATGACCCATGTAAATAATCACTCAATTTTTTATATGGTGCATTGAAATAGGGCATATTGAGGCCCCTAAACTCAAATAAGATAACCTAATATAAATTCAGATTTGATATATGCCTATTTGAGTGCCCTATGTAACCAATCACTTGATTGGTCACACATAACACTTAAAAAGGGTATATCATTCCCCTAATCACAAAGATGATAAACTAATGTAAAGTAAGACTTGATATTCCCTATTTGAGTGCCTTGTGTAACCAATCACTTGATTAGTTATATGGGAAACTCAAATAGGGCATATCAAGCCCCTAAATACAAATGTAATAACCTTCAATGTAAATTCACATTTATCATGCCCTATTTGAATGCCACATGCAATAAATGACTTTAGAATTGATACTACCTATTTTAGTGCCTCATGGGACTAATCACTTGATTAATTATACAAGGCAGTCAAATAGGGTAGATGGAGCCCCATAAATAAAAATGTGATAGCCTATTGTAAATTCACACTTGATATTCCTTGTTTGAGTTCCCCATGTAACTAATCACTTGATTTATTTCATGTGGCATGCAAATAGGAAATATTGAGCCCATTAAGCATAATAATGACAACCTAATGTATATTTGGACTTGACATGCCCTATTTTATTTCCCCATGAAACAAATTTTATGATTAGTTACGTAAGGACAACCTTGTACTTAGAGATAAGATTTGATATTATAAGGTGTGCACATTGTGTTATCATGTACAAAGCAAACCAATGCAAATTAAAGTAAGCATAAGACTAATACTTGTAGGAAATATAGCTTATACTCAATGGAAATGAATAGGGGAAAAATATAGGGACGAAAAATGATACAAAAAGGTTAGGAAGTCACATTCATATAATCAAGAGGGGAAACACTTCCTTTGATTTAGCTAGACTAAGAGGTGAATACAATGCATATGAAAAAAGGTTAGATACTAAAGCATGATATTTGTTACTATGATTATATATATATATATATATATATATATATATATATATATATATATATATATATATATATATATATATATCTATATGCACATTTTACATATTTATGCATATAATATAAGAATGTAGTTACTATTATTGAAAGTTACAAAAAGAATGGAATTACCCATCTTTTCACCTTCTTCCCATAAAATGGTTTAGCTTCTTCCAAGTGTGTGAAAATTAACCTATTCAGTTGGATGATTAATCTAATGGATTCCATAACATGTCCTTGAACTTAAAATTCCATATGAAAATCCACATGGATGCAATGTGACAAAAATATCCATGTATTGTGCATGAGATGTAGCATGGGTTTTGCTAGGTGCAAGAGGCTTTATGAAAAAGTGGAGCTCTAACCAAAAATGCAGTGGTGCATAATAGTTTTGCTAAGTATAGGATGATCTATGAAAAATTGTTGTGAGACTTTTCTATGCATGAAATGAATGTAGTGCAAAAGACTCCAAGCTGAGTTATTCACAATTTTTGTATGTGCATAAAGGATAAATGTATACCACTATGTAATTATGCATAAAAAACCAACATGTTACCTCTAAATACATCCTAACTTTGCCCCTTATTGAAAACTTTATCTACTAAATATAGCTCAATGATGTGTCATAAGTCAACCTAAAGTCACCTAAAAGGTCATCATAATGTCACCTGCTAAATTCATCTATTATAAAAACACCCTAATGTCACCCTCTAGAGATGTCTCCATTGTGTGACTTGAAATTTGACTTAAGGGTTATAATTTTTGAAAACTAAAAGCCTACGTGATTTTAATATGAGTTGCATGTGACTTTAGAGAGTGACTTTGTATGGTCTAAATTATGTACTACTTAAGTGAATTTATGTGTCAATATCCTCTTAGCGTTCACTATCTCCAATATATGTGAGGTTTTTTAAATTATTTTTTGGTACACATAAAGCTCCTAAAAATGTCATTAATCAATATAAAAGGTTCAAAAACCTACAAGAACATTGGTTTGCCCAAATAAATGTCATATGTGAAGTTTACACCTAGAGAACCATTTGTTTAATTCTAAAATTAATGACATGTACCTAAGGCCACAAAGGGCAAAACTGTATGAAAATTGACAAGGAAATTTATAAAAGTTGAGATACTCCCTATGAAATTTCTCCCAACATCATCTGAATGAATATTCTAGGGAACTAAAATATGACACCTAATTTGGGGTTTGTATTGGTAGAAAATAATAAATATATGCCAATGCTAGTCTTTCCATAATGGGACTCTAGATGAAACACCAATTTTATAGAGACAATCATCATGTATGGAGTTATGAATTTCTTGAATCGAAAACAAGTCCTTAGGTTTGAGATGGTATTTAATTCTTAGCCTTTCCCATAAGAGCCACCCTCGAGAGGCCTTAAAAAAAAGGTCCACAATAGTACTGATTCCATTAAAAATCCTAAGATTCTTAATCTATGGAACCATAGAAAAAAAACATTATGAAAGTTAAGAATGGGATACCAATAGAGAGAATGAGATTTAATAGAGAGTCAAAATTTGAAGTCAATCCCATCCCAAATGAGGTTAGGTTTGCAAATCTCATAGTATTTCCATATGCTTTTAATTATAGAAGTGCCATCAATTTGAATTGGTACAAGAGAAAGAATAAGCTTGTATATATCCAGACCCTTCCAAGAATTTTGGCCAAAAGGGGTACCTTTGGTAATGCAATTCTTCAATGTAACCTTCCAACCTTTATTCCATTCCAAGATTTTGACAACCAATTTCACACATAGAGAATAACCTTGAATTTTGATGTCAATGAGCCCAAGGTCTCCAACGTTTTTAGGCCTATAAAAAAGATCCTAATATAACCCATGGAAATCCTTATGACCTTTTGATTGAATAATTTGTCAATAAGACAAATTGGGGAGTTTTGGTTAACAATCGTAGGACAAAGTCCCTCTCCTATTAGTAGGTGGAGCTACATTTATTGAAAGTAACCACACAACAAAAAAGTAAATTATTCATATAAAAAACATTATTTTTTTGGGGTTTGTAATTTTAACATGAAATTAAGGAAAGGTGAGACCAAGGAAAATGAAGGAGACGTGATAAGGAAAAGAGATAAAATAAGTAGTGTTGTTCCCAAAAATGAGTGACAGATTTTTGGGGACAACATATGAATTATTTTGGTCCTACAGGCCAAAATCCTCTCTTCCCTTCTCAAAAATTGTTCTAAGTATTCAAATTCTCCATTATTCAAGCCTTTTAAGATAACTACGGACTCTGCAGGCTTGAAACTACGGACTCTACAGGCTTGAAACTATAGACTTTGCAGGCTTGAAATTAGCAAGGTTCAACATGTTTAATGGCTTCAACAGGTGAGCTCTCTCAAAAGAGTAAGTTTCCAACACTTAGGCAATTTCAAGATTGGTTCAACAGCTTGGTTCAACCAAAAATGTTCATCTTCAAGCTTCAAAGGAAGGATTGAACCATTGAACCCCACTTTCAAGGTTTAATGGTTCAACAGGTTCAAAGGTTCAACATTGTTAGAAAGCTCAAAAAGTTAAGCACTTTGTCAAAGGTTCAAAGTTAAACCACTTCAGTAAGTTCAATTCTTTCAAAAGACTTAGCGAAAAACAAAGGAATGAACCGTTGAACCATTAAACCATTGAACCATTGAACCGTTGAACCAAAGTTGGCTTAATTAGTTGGTTCAAGGGACTGCCCCAAAACTGAAGGAACTGGTGCCCTTATGGAGGGCAGTGAACTAAAGGTAGGTGCCCTTGCAGAGGGCAAAGAACATTGGTTTAAAGATCAAAAAGTGACTAAGGCCAAAAGGGAAGATTTCCTTTAGACTTTTTGTCTGAGGAAATTACTAAGGGACCAAAAGAATTCATTCAGAAAGATTTTCTATGGAAAAATGACTAAAGCAAAATCCTTCGGACAAAATGTTTGAAGGAATTCCTTCAGACTTTTGTCTAAAGGAATTCACTCAAAAGGAACAACAAAAGCTTGGGGAAAAAGACAAAGCCAAGGAAAGATTTCCTTCAGATAAAACATTCGAAGGAAATGAAGGATCAAAGATGCTCGAAGGAATTAACCCAAGAGTCACCCGAAGAAACCCAAAGGGTAGGTACCCTTGCGAGGGGCTCTTAGCACCCACAAAAAGGACCTTTCTCAAATCCTGAAGGGACACCTTCCCTTTGGGGTGTCCCAAGGACAAAAGGCTAAAGAAATTTCAAGGTTTCTAAAGACTTAGCCAAAAATAAAAGTTTTTGAGAAAGACATTGAACCGTTGAACCTTGAACCAAAATGGTTCACAGGTTCAAAGATTCAAAGGCATCCCCAAGCAATGGAACAAAGAATGAACTAATGAACTGATTAAACCCTGAACTAAAAGAGTTAAAAGTTCAATGGTTCCCAGGTTCAACAGTTCAAGGGAAGCCCTAGACAAAGAAAAGGAAGAATATAGATAGTTCTAGAGACCAATTCAAAGGGATGGTTCAACCAAAGAGCAAGGAAGCGATTGAAATAGGAAAGCAATGAGCCAATAAAGACCACCTAAATTGTTGAAATATTGAACCAATAAACTTTCATAGGTTTAAAGGTTCATGGTTCGATATGGTTCAATCAGCCAAAAACCATTGATGGCCCTGCGGATGTCAATTTTAAGGTAATGGAATATCCGTTAAATTTTGAATATGGTGCAGAACTTGAAGGATGAACCAAGTGACCAGCTGAAAAGAGATATCAAGAGCTCAAATTGCTACAGGGAAGAGAGAACAATACAAAAATATCAGAAATATCTATAAGGGAGTTATTTCTAATAGGTGAAATAGTTCACCAAGTAGTCATCTGAGCATGCCAAACTAAGGATGCAGCCCATTTTTCTTCCATGAAGTAAAGGCAAAGTGGACAATTGCGTAGACATTAGGAAAAGGACCAGACAACCCTTGCTAGGGAGGAGACATATGAAATGAATTGGCATGCCATAGTTAAGGCCAATACACTGTTCCAAGCATGGTCCCTCGATAGAATTGAAAATGCATTGAAGGCATTGACTGCAGCATGGGTCATTTCATAGAAAAAAGTGCCAAGCCTTTCTAGGCTGCCATATATTGTAAAATTTTGTTTTATGTAAGGGAGATCTTTTCTATTATGAAATTAAAATTCTACCCAAATTGAAAGGTGATTACTGAGACTTTGAGCTCAGATTGTTGATCATATTACTTTATCTGAATGAGAAAGCAAGTGACTTTCAGACTTTGTGTTGTTATAGCTTGTGTTATTCTAGGAAATTTTTCTTATGTCCATTTCCTAGGAGCATTCTTGTTTATTTAATTTAACAGGCAAAACTAGTAGGAGTAATCTAGAAGATGTCCTGAAGTCACTTAGTTTCAGACTTTGCACTATCATAGTTGTTTTTAGTGTGTTTTTAGTTTCTTTCTGTGTAAAGGATCTTGGGATGACTTCATTCCCCCATTATCCTTTATATTTCACTCTTTGGGTAGTTGAGGTGGAGACTTTGTGTTTCATTTCATCCTACTGATTACTACACCTGTGTTACCAGTTACTTGTCACTACTTGAAAGAAATCTTATTGTTTCCTGCAAGATCACTTCTGAAAGAAGATAAGCACCTCCAGTGTTTTCACCAATATTTTCTCCTTTGTTTGTGAACATCATCTCTGAAAAAAGAGATGGATGGTGTAGTCCTACCCCTAAGTGTTATTTTCTACTTATATATATACAAATATATATATAGAGCTCCTCATATTTATAAGGAGCCTCCGCTTGATGAGAGGAGAGATTTTTCCACCTCTGATGTGGTGAACCTACACATTTGGTTGACCAATCTCCCTTGCTGTGGTTGAAGAGACCTATTTTGCTCATCAATTAGCTATTGACAAAATATTCACCCAACAGCTTTTTGGCAACTCTGCTGGGGAAGAGTGTGCAGTTTGGAGCCTCAAGCTTCAAGCTGAAGTAGTTCCAGTTCTTTTCCATTTTTATTATGCAATCTGGCAACTCCATGCTATACTAGAAGTCAGAAATCCCAAGGTTTTGTTAACCCTATTTTTTAGTTGGTACAGTAGGGCAATTTCAATTTATTCCCTCCCCAACTTCAAATTCAACAATCCACGAGTGTTCCTCCTACCCGTACCAAGTCACCAACATAAGGTAGAGCTTTTTTTTTGCTATTAGCAGATATTTTCCTATACATACTCCACCTAGATTTGTCATCCCCACTATCCATAATCAAATCATGGTAGCTCAAGGCCCTTGGGGTAACTTTTTTGGTCCACTTAATCTTACTCCACCTCTACATGAACTTCCATGCAGTTCAAGGAAGAATTTCTCCAAATTCTTTGGTAATGGAAAAGTTCATCCTAATGAACATGTTTCAGCCTTCAGCATTGCCTATGGCATGATAGGTGTGGAATATGAAGACATAGCAGTCAAGCTGTTTATGGAAACACTATAAGGCATTGTTGCAAACTAGTTCTGCCATTTGTAGGCTCGATTAGTGACTAACTGGGACACTCTTAAAGCTAAATTTAAAGCTAGGTTCAAGCTTGCAAAAGATGTGCATGCCTTGTTGGCCTAGCTCACATAGATGAAGAAGGAGCCTCATGAGCCTATGAGGGATTTCATTGCCAAGTTTGACAAGCTGAGAAATTGAATTCTTGTAATTACTCAGCCAACACCTAAAAACCTCAAATGCTTTTTCATCAACTCACAGCTATCAGAAGTGAGTTTTTTAATGAGATGAGCTAGTCACATAGACCTTGCTACTGCCCAAGATTTGGCTACTAAGGTAGAAGATGAACTTATCTTGGCAAGAAAGATAAGGAGAGATCTTAACAGAGGTAAATCCTCTTCATCTTCTAAATACTTACCTACAATCACCATTGATCTAATGGTGTAGAAGCTAGAAAACAAATTGCTAGCTCTTAGAAAGCAAATGGTGTAAAGAATGTCATCTACTCCTTCGTACAGAGATGTACCAAGGAGGACATTTCCCAATCAATCATACCAAGTTAATGCTGCTAGTTTTCAAGGGCAGCCCAATCATCTTCCTCTCCCACAGGGGAACCTTGCCATTGAAGCATCTCTAACCAATTCAGCAGTAAGATATCTTGAAGTAGAATCAGATTTCTCCTTCTATCCTGAGTTGAACCTAGAAGATGATGCTAATATCTTCACTGAGGGAGAAGAAGAATTAGCTGGTGACTCCAACATTGGTTTCTTGAATTACCAAGATGAACCCAGAAGTGAAGGTAAAGCAGATGAGGGATTATATGTTGTGTTTACTTGGTCCAAAAATTAGTCAGCCCAACAAGCTGATAGAGAAAAAATAGAGTGACCTCAACCAGTAATTTCAATTGCTAAGCAGGGAACCACTCTACCTTTCTAGCCAAAGGACCTGGTGATTGCAAAAAAGGTAAGTACATCAAACATCCCTACACCTTCTACTTCAAATTCACAAACTAGTCCTCCACCTTCCAAAAACCAAAAGGATAAACTCACATCCTCTGTTCCTAGTTCATTTTAGACATTTGACATAATTGACCATATAAAGAAAACCAAAATTCAAATGTTTGAATTTGAATTCCTACAATCTAACCTTGATCAGTTGGATAAATTGGTTCAATGTATAAAGAACCAAGCCATCCCTATAAGACAAATAATTCCAAAGGTAACTCATGATCCTCTCAAAAACACATCCACCAGGAATAACTTTGTTATTACTCCTCCTGCTACTCCTAGAAGGACTGAACCGTTCTATGTCTCCTTGCTGATAAATGGACATCAGCTGAATAATTGCATCATAGACTCAGGTGCGTCTGACAATGTCACACCTACCAAAGTTGCTGAATCTCTTAGTCTCACATTGACCAAGACATTTGGGAGATGTTTCTCCATGGAGAAAAATTAAGTGCTGATGTTTGGACAAATCAAGGATGACTAATTCACATTTGTAGCATTTCCAAATAAGAGAATCAAGATGACTGTCCTAGTGGCCAATGTCCCATCATCATACGACATCCTTCTTGGCTAAAATTTCTTTAAGGATGTTGGTGGTGAGTTGGGCTTGGACTTGTCTAAAGTGAGGATCCCAGTCAAAGGTGTTATGCAGAGATTGCTCCCTGAGAAGGAAGCAAAATACGTGGTCACTCAAACATCAACACCTAAAGCTCAAATTTTGTTTGAGTCTTTAGGCATGGGTAATTATTTCTTGACCACAGAGGATGTTCATGTTTTAGCTGATAAATTTTTTTAAAATGATAGTCTAAAAATTGGTTCAGATGGAATAGCAGAAGATGGGATAGAGTGTAGTGCAAGTGTAGAATAATCTCTCCCTCCAAACAAAGAAGAATCTAGGAGAAAATTAATGTCTGATGAGGTATGGATTCTATAATTTGATGGCAGCTGCTCCTCAACCAGTTTAGGAGCTAGGATTGTGTCGATATCTCATCAAGGAGATATTTTTCCTTCTTCATACAAGTTACAGTTTAATAACACCAACAACACAGCTAAGTATGAGTCTCTATTGCTTGGATTGAAGACTTCTTGAGATAAAGGCATCAAACTCCTTCATGCCAAAGGAGATGCTAAACTGGTGGTTTGTTAGGTAAGGAACGTATATCAAACTAAAAACAAGAGATTATGCCACTACCACAATCTAGTCTGGGACCAAGTTGAAAGCTTTAATGCTTTGAGCATCTCTACCATACATAATAAATTCAATGATAGAGCTGATGCATTGGCTATTTTAGCAACTCTCTTGGTTCCTCATCCAGACTTCAAAGGAGACAAGTACACTATTGAGCTAGTCTTTCGACCAAGTGTGCCTAATAATGCCAGTCATTGGTAGGTGTTTAATAATGAAAACCAAATCATTGTCTTCCTAAAACAAAAAGATAGCTTTGAGTGGCTATATTTCAAAGGCAATGAGCCTCATAATCTTAAACCAACCCCTGAATGAAATGCAGACATAGGTGAATAATTCTTGCAACTTAAAGGGAATAAAATTCCCAAAGGCCTAGTTTCCCTTGAGAAGTTATTTCACAAACATGACAGATTCATCAAATAATAGCAAATAGATTCAAGCTCCTCCCAAGAATTTGATCAGATGAATTTGGGTACCAAGGAAGATCCCAAGATGGTGAACATTAGAAAATGTTGCACTCCTGAGGAGAAGTTCAAGTTCACTACTCTACTCCGCTAGTATATGGATGTCCTAGCATACTCCTATGATGATTTGAAGTCACTCAGGCCTAAAGAAATCCACCATGACATTCCTCTCAAAAGTGATTTAGTGCTTTACAAGCAAAAATCTAGATAGTACAATCTAAAGATATCAGGTACTATTCTATCTGAAATATAGAAAATGTTGAATGCTAGGACAATTTTCTCAATCCATCATTCCACATGGATTGCCAACATAATCCATGTGAGGAAGAAGAATGGAAAAATTCACCTTTGTGTGGATTTTAGGAACTTGAATTAGCCATCCTTAAAGGATAACTATCCTCTACCCATCATGGATCAAGTCCTTCAGACAGTGACTGGTTCTGAAATGTTATCAATGTTGGATGGCTTCTCAGGGTACAATCAAGTCAAAGTTGTTAAAGCAGACTAGCACAAGACTACCTTCACCACGCCTTGGGGCACTTTTGCCTACCAAAGAATGTCATTTGTCCTGATAAATGTTGTCACCACTTTCTAGAGAGCAATGAACCTTGCTTTCAAAGATGAAATAGGTAAGTTCATTATAGTATATCTTGATGACTTAACCATCTTTGCTAAGCACACCCAGATCATGTGCGCCATTTGCAACAAGTGTTGGAACGTTGCCACTAGAATGACATTTCTTTAAATCCCAAGAAGTCTATTTTTGGAGTGATAGAGGGGAAAATTCTAGGACACATTGTGTCTTGAGAAGGCATAAAGATTAACTCAGATAGAGTCAATTCTATCCAAGAGCTTACTTTGCGCACAAGTAAGACTGTAGTTCACTCTTTCTTTAGAAAAGTGGATTTTTTATGAAGGTTCATCCCTGAATTTGCTGAGAAGACTCACCATATTGTAAACATGATGAAGGAAAAGGCCACCTTCAACTAGACTGAAGAAGGCAAATTGACATTTCAAGATATCAAGACTTTTATTGCCCATGCCCCAATTCTGGTTTGTACAAATTATACCAAGGATTTTACAATGTATAGTTATGCTTCTGAGCACACACTTTCAGCCATTCTAGTTCAACAAAACCAAGAAGGTGTGGAATATCTCATTTCTTTCATGAGATGTCTTCTCAAAGCTCATGAGTTGAAGTACTCAAACATAGATAAGCATGCTTATGCAGTGGTAAAGGCAGTGAAGCATTTCTACTTTTACATCTTGAATTCACACACTACTACCCTAGTTCCTGACACCACAGTCAAATCTATATTAACTAAGTAGGAGTTTGGAACTAAAATAGGGAATTGGATTGCTAAAATTTAGGAGTTTAATCTAGTCATCAAACTAACAAAGCTAGTGTGGGGAAAATGCCTATGCCAATTGATTGCTGACAACAAACCAGAAGAAACAGAGCATGATGAAGCAAAAGTGGAAGACATGCCAATCGTCCTATTTGTCTCCACCATGAATGAGTGGTATTCAAATATTGATCATTTTCTTACCTATGGTGAGTGTCTTTCCCACTTGTCTCTCAAAGAAAGGAGGATTGTCAAGTTGAAAGCTGCCAATTTCATCCTTTGAGACAACGGCTTGTATAAGAGAAGCCTTGATGGAGTGTTCCTTTGCTGCATGGATAAATAGCAGCAAAACCAACTTTTGAAGTCTTTCCATAATCTGGCCTGTGGAGGACATTTTTTTGCTCCTATAACTACCCATAATATCTTGTGAGCTAGGTATTACTGGCCTACTCTCTTTCAAGATGCATACAAATGGGTATTTAGATGTGAACTATGCCAATAGTTTGTTGGAAGACCCAAATTGGTTGCTCTACCTCTTAAGCCAGTGGTGATAAAAGAACTATTTCGGTAATGGGGAATCTATTTCATTGGTGTTGTAAACCCATCTTCAAGTGTTGGACATGATTATGTCCTCAAAGCCACAGATTACTTCACCAAGTGGGTGGAAGCTATTCCAACCAAGCATGCCACTTCAAAAGTAGTGTGCAATTTCCTTAAGGAGAATATCATTTCTAGATTTAGGGTCCCAACCAAGATTATCACAAATAATGCAGCTTGTTTCTCTTCCCAAGAGATTACTCAATTCTATTTTTACTATGGGATTACCCTCTCCTACTCTTCTGATTATTTCCCACAAGGGAATGGCCAAGCTGAATCAAACAACAAGAACCTGGTGACTATTACCAAGAAGTTGGTAGTTGACAACCAACAAACATGGCATAAAGCATTGGTTGATGCTTTATGGGTAGATAGAATTACACCCAAGAGGGCAATTGGTATGTCCCCTTTCCAACTTCTTTATGGTCTTAATGTTGTGATACCAATCACCCTAAAATTATCAGCATTGAAATTGGCTAAGGCAGTCAAAGATCAGACATATGAAAGATCCATCGATAAGAGGATCATGTGCTTGACTGAGCTGGATGAGCAGAGAACTATGGTGGTGGACCAAATTGCTACACATCAAAGTCTGGTGAAGAAGCTCTTCAATTAGAAAGCAAAAGACCATGATTTCTAGATTAAAGATCAAGTCCTATTATGGGACAAAAGGAGAGAACCAAAGGGAATGCATGGGAAATTCAACTCCCTTTGGAGAGGCTCATTTATTATCCATCAGCTCAATGGTGAAAATAGTTTCTTGTTGAAGTATCAAGATGGCATGCCCTTTTCTCAACCTCATAATGTGTAGCATCTGAAGCACTTCAATTCTTGAAGTATCATATAAGTTCACATATACATATGTATATTTGTATAGTCTTTAGTTCTTTATTATGTTGTTCATTTTCATTTTTGGCACCTTTATTTTTAGGTAGCATGACTCCGTAGCCCAATGGAATACTTAAAGGAACTAGAGATTTTGGTTTCTACTCCCCTCAGTTGTTCCAATTTTTCAACTGAAAGAAGTTCCCCAACTAGAGCTAGCTATTGTTCCCAAAAATGAGTTATAAATTTTTGGGGACAACATATGAAATATTTTGGTCCTACAGGCCAAAATCCTCTCTTCTCTTCTCAAAAATTGTTTTGATTATTCAAATTCTCCATTATTCAAGCTTTTTCAAATAACTATGGACTTTGCAAGCTTGAAACTATGGACTCTGCAAGCTTGAAATTAGTAAGGTTCAATAGGTTCAATGGCTTCAATAGGTGAGCTCTCTCAAAGAAGAAAGTTTCCAAAACTTGGGCAATTTAAATATTGGTTCAACACCTTGGTTCAACCAAAAATGTTCATCAGCAAGATTCAAAGGAAGGATTGAACCATTAAACCATTGAACCCCGCTGTCAAGGTTCAATGGTTCAATGGGTTCAAAGGTTCAACATCGTTGGTAAGCTAAAAAAGTTAAGCGCTTTGTCAAAGGTTAAAAGTTTAACCACTTCAGTAAGTTCAATTCTGTCAAAATACTTAGTGAAAAACAAAGGAATGAACCCTTGAACCATTGAACCAAATTTGGTTCAATTGGTTGGTTCAAGGGACTACCCCAGAATTGAAGGAACAAGTGCCCTTGTGGAGGGCAGTGAACTAAAGGTAGGTGCCCTTGCAGAGGGTAGGGAACATTGGTTAAAAGATCAAAAAGTAACTAAGGCTGAAAGGGAAGATTTCCTTCAGACTTTTTGTCCGAGGAAATTACTAAGTAAAGGGACTGAAAGAATTCCTTCGTAAAGATTTTCCACAGAAAAATTACTAAGGAAAAATCCTTCAGACAAAATTTATGAAGGAATTCCTTCATAATTTTGTCTAAAGGAATTTGAATGAAAGGAAAAGAAAAAGCCCAAGGAAAAAGACAAAGCCAAGGAAAGATTTCCTTCGAACAAAATTTCTGAAGGAATTCCTTCAAACATTTTGTCCAAAATAAATTAAGGATCAAAGCCGCCTAAAGGATAACCCAATAGTTACCTGAAGAAACCCAAAGGTTAGGTACCCTTGCGGGGGGATCTTGTCACCCATAAAAAGGAACTTTTTCAAAGCTTGAAGGGACACCTTCCCTTTGGGGTGTCCCAAAGACAAAAGGCCAAAGGAATTTCAAGGCTTCTAAAGACTTAGCCAAAAATAAAGATTTCTGAGAAAGACATTGAACTGTTGAATCTTGAACCAAAATGGTTCACAAGTTCAAAGGTTCAAAGATTCAAAGGCAGCCCCAAGCAATGGAACAAAGAATGAACCAATGAACCAATTGAACCTTGAACCAAAAGAGTTCAAAGTTCAATGGTTCACAAGTTCAATAGTTCAAGGAAAGCCCCAGATAAAGTAAAGAAAGAATATGAATAGTTCCAGAGACTAGTTCAAAGGGATGGTTCAACCAAAGAGCAAGGAAGTGATTGAACCAGGAAAGTGATGAACCGATAAAGACTGTCTGAACTGTTGAACTATTGAGCCAATAAAATTTCACAAGTTCAAAGGTTCATGGTTCAATATGGTTCAATCAACCAACAACCATTGATGACCCTGTAGAAGTCAATTTTAAGGTAATAAAATATCTGTTAAATTTTTAATATGGCATGAAACTTAAAGGATGAACCAAGCGACCAGTTGAAAAGAGAGCTCGAGAGCTCAAATTACTACAGGGAAGAGAGAACAATACAAAAAGATTAGAAATATCTATAAGGGAGTTATTTCCAATAGGTGAAATAGTTCACCAAGTAGTCGTTTGAGCACTCCAAACCAAAGATGTGGCCTATTTTTCTTCCATGAAGTAAAGGCAAAGTGGACAGCTGCGCAAACATCAGGAAAAGGACCAAACAACCCCTGCTAAGGAGGAGACATATGAAATGAATTGGCATGCCATAGTTAAGGCCAATACATTATTCCAAGCATGGTCCCTTGACAAAATTGAAAATGCATTGAAGGCATTGACCATAACATGGGCCGTTTCATGGAAAAAAGTGCCAAGCCTTTCTGGGTTACCATATATTGTAAACTCTTGTTTTATGTAAGGGGGATCTTTTCTATTATGGAAGCAAAACTCTACCCAAATTGAAAGGCAGTTATTGAGACTTTGAGCTCAAATTGTTGATCATATTACTTTATCTGAATGAGAAAGCAAGTGACTTTCAGACTTTGTGCTGTTATAGCTTGTGTTATTCTAGGAAATTGTTCTTATGTCCATTTCTTAAGAGCATTCTTGTTTATTTAATTTAATAGGCAAAACTAGTGGGAGTAATCTAGAAGATGTCCTGAAGTCAGTTACTTTCAAACTTTGCACTGTCATAGTTGTCTTCAGTGTGTTTTTAGTTTCTTTCTGTGTAAAAGATCTTGGGATGACTTTATGCCCCCATTATCCTTTGTATTTCACTCTTTGGGCAGTTGAGGTGGAGACTTTGTGTTCCATTTCATCCTGCTGGTTACTGCGCCTGTGTTACCAGTTACTTGTCACTACCTAAAAGAAATCTTGTTGTTTCCTGCAAGATCACTTATGAAAGAAGAGAAATGCCTTCAGTGTTTTCACCAATATTTTCTCCTTTGTTTTTGAACATCATCTCTGAAAAAAGAGAGATGGATGGTGTAGTCCTACCCCTGAGTATTATTTTCTGCTTATATATATATATATATATATATATCCTCATATTTATAGGGAACCTCCCCTTGATGAGAGGAGAGATTTTTCCACCTCTGATGTAGTAAACCTACACATTCGGCTAATTCTCATCAGTTAGCTGTTGACAAAATATTCACCCAACAAGTAGTATAGAGGGAAAAGGACGATCTTAGTTGGTTAAACATAGAAAATGACCACAAACATCATGAGAGTGAAACTGTTAAAGGAGGAAACCTTTATTATTCAAATGAGATATCTTAGACATATCTTAGACATATGAATAAGGTACATGCACCAAATAAATTAAATGACTTAAAAGACATGAAACGACTCTGTATTTTATTATAAAAATAATTATAAAATTTGTTTTCAATTTGATTGAGGCTTCTCAAATATAACATATTTTAATGCATATTTAAATGGACTTCTACACTAAATTTTTGCCTGCATACCTATCTAAAAATAGTATAATATTTTAGAAAACTAAAAGAAGGATCAAAACAAAATAACATACACATGCATATCATTCATTTATGTAAACTTGAGGCACAAAGTCTTGCAAATCCATTTTGTATTGATTATTCAAGAGGTTATACATATAACTTCCTATCTTGTTGTCCTATAAAAATTTCTTTAGCCTATCAAAAGTGGTCGAAATGACCCAATAATTCCTTTTATAACTTTGTCAAGGTAGTTATAAACGTTAGTGAGGGTTTTATAAGAAAATAGGTATTAAAAAGTGAATTTATAAAAAAAAGAAAAAGTTCATTTATGACATCATCACTTTTATTGATAAGATAAACCACTTTATAAAATAAAAGTGACTTTATGAAAAAATCAACTTTATTAAATAACCCATGGTTAGACAAAGTGGGACCCTTTTAAACTTGTGATGATCTATTTACCGGTGGAATAAGAGAGGGATCTAGGATTCTATGATGACTAGTACTCTATCTAATTTTATCCTACTTGCTAACAAATAGTTCACCTATCCCAGTCGTATGGGAATGAATACACATTGCTGGGTCAAATCACATCTTTACATGTTTATTCCTTAAGGCTCAGAGTTTTCTGAAACACTTGAGTGCCTTCTTGATGTCTTCTACCTCTATGAATTCTTGGGTTAAAAAACAAACTTCATAGACCATTTTGACTTAAAAAATGAGCTCAATAATGGGATGGTATTTAGTCAACTTCTTTTTTGTTTCTTCAAACAAGATTTAAAGTTTTTTGAACTTCCTAATAAAGGAAAAATTATAATTTGAAGATGCAGAAGATTCATTCTTGGCCAACTCTGATAGTTGTTCTTTGATTTGTAATATGGAATTGACTTGACTCTCACCATGAAATAAATTACATGGGATTTATTCAATGAAATCTTGTATGTTAGGTTAAATTTTGTTGCCTCTCTCTTTGATGCTATCAAGTTTCAATTTTTCATTCTTGAGCATCTATCTTTGGAAGTTGATAGCATTGGACCACTTGACATGAATATCATGATGTTTACTCTTGATAATTCTATCATCAATGAGTGACAAGAAACCTAATTGGATCATGTTATGAAAAACAAGGAAGATTGATTTAATGAATGACATCTCCAAAGCTAACTCTGACTCAAATCCTATCAATGCATTCAATCCTATTTTAATATTGTCAAATATCCTCATGATGTTATCAATTAGATTTAATTCATGCACCAACATATTTTTTGACCATGTATTCATTTATTTGACCATATTCCTTGTTACAACCCCTTAAGTTGTACTTAGAATAAAGTAATAATTAAAAAAAAACTAATTACTTAACATTAATTCACTCAAACCATAATAATTTTAAATAACTTAGCCAATCATATAATCAATAATTTAGAATAATAATAGTTCCAAATTCTAATACTAAATGCAATATAATAGATTACAATTGTAAGGAAAGTAAATACATTAGGACTCAGCCATGACTGGTCTACTAATACAACTGTTGTTCAAGTATATACAAATAAAATATAATTACATTTTTATAAGGCATTCAACTTTAATATAATAAATAGATACCAAGACCTCCAGAGCTTGATTCGAACCAACTCATGTATCTTTGATAATATCAAAGGTATTCTTTAGGTAATTAGTAATGTTGTGGGGAGGGAGAGAATCATCCGAGTGCTTTTTTACACCAATCACGGACCAACGATACCCCACACTAATCCCATCAAGGAATGGTCCTCCCTTCATGGATGAGTAAATAGTGATGGTAAAGAAAATGAGAGAACAAGCAAGTACCCAAGTGTTGTATGATTTCTAAAACTAACATGTAGTGTATTATAGAAAACCCATTCTATTGCAAGATATTGCACTAACATGTAAATCATACATACCAAAAGATAATGACTCGCTATATTATTTAACCTCCAATATTCACATAATTTTCATAATACTAGCAATCATATCACATCACGTGTTAAACATAAGAGTAAGAAAAGTATACATTTAATTCATGAATGTATGAATGAATCTTACATTATTATCTATCTCATACTATAAATAATGACTACAATTTATACCATCTGGGTAAAATACATATTTAACTATAGATTTTAACTACCATAATAAGTTCCATATAAAATACACCCCATTATAACCAATATTATCATAGTTTATTGTTTTAAGGCATAAATACTAGTTTTTCTCAATAGTCATATAAAGAAGTCTTAAATACATGAAACCATTAGCTTTTATTGAAGTAACTAGATATAACTAAGCAAGTCATAGTTTCCACAAACTCATAAAAGTTTAACCTAACATTCGTTCTACTCACAACATTATATTCACGCATACATAATATCCTAATAACTATTACAAAAGATACTATTCAACACACATACATTTATGTAGGTGTGGGTTTGGACATAATAATTTTAGCATGTACCATCTGGGTAAACATTCTTTAATATAGTAGGACTATATGATATCCCATAATATCATAGATCATTATGTATGAGTAAGTTACTCAATCAAAAATAAATAATATTATAATTATAGATAATAATAATAAAGGAAGTACAAAATTATACTACCTAGGTATACCTTAGATTATATTTCAAATTAGCAATAAGAAGAATCATAATCTTTAGGCACAAATCATGGTACACTATTTTATGCCATAAAATTGAAAATACTTGTACATAATATACTCACTATAAGTATTGCACACAAGTTTTCATCTTTACATGACTCTACAAATTTTACCATGTTGACATATTTGCATAGCACTACTATTTTTATAGATATACTACTTGGCCTTTACGAACATTATAAGAAAAGACATAATATATATTTAGATCATATAATTTTATCATTCTATGATATAATTATTAATCAAATAGGAGTATAGTAACATTCTACAGAAATGTCTATGTTTGCTATTGTTTACACAAATGTAAAGTGATATTATAAAAGCTATAAAACTTTATTTATCTCATTAAAAATCATGTACATCTATGTACATATATTTTCAATTTTGGTCATCATATAATAATGTCTTACAAAGATAAATAGTCACATCTCAATCAAATGATTGACAAGAGATCATCAATTAATCTGGCACAAATTAGAGGATCAAAATAAGGTTGAGAATCAATCATCTCATAAACTTAGTCTTATGACATATGATCATAATCTTTATTTACACATGTGTCAAAATTTCATGATTAAGATTCTCTACAATAACATTTGATCACAAGGATGTAATTATCCTTATTTACAAAGTATCTCCCTCGTGACCAGACTAAATTGGAAAGTTATTAAGTTATGAGTCAATTAGTCTAGTTTATATATATTTAAGCTATATTATATTTGATACCCACATCTATCATTTTACTATGCCAGCATATAAGAATTCCCAAGATAAACATTGCTCTTCCTAAGGTTTAAGACTTCATATAATAAATCTTATCCTAGGATCTATATATATAACAAACCATAGTAAAATGATACTTAGGTCATAACTGATTTATAAAAACAAATACTCAATATCAATAATTAATGTGGCATCTTTTATTTAAGTAAGCTATGATATAATCTAAACCCACTCAACATTCGATCTTGCATTAAAGAAGAAACATAGTTTCCTTCGTATATTTACTATTTATTACCAAATCTCTTATGATGATGAGTCTAAAGATTAATTTTATTCTGCCTATTTATGTATAGCATGCCAAGTGATTAGATCATGGCTTCGCAATGCTTAAAATTTAAGTTATTTTTTTAAATGAGGTTAAAAATTTGATTAGTTTTTATTATAATTTGTATATAAGTGAATAAAAAAATAAATACATGTACGTGTTAAAATTTTATTATAATAATGAAAATGTATTATTTTATTATTTCTTTCACATTGTTAAAGTTTGACAATGGTTTGGTTTGGGAGGAAATGCAAATTGAAAAGTCACAAATTATTTTGATGTTGAGCCATCTTGGTGTTGAGTTCCTCATTGTGTAAAGTAAGATGCTATAATTTATACTAAGTAGAGTATATAGAGTATTCCAACATTGATTTTAGAGATAAAATTATTTAGTATTCTATTCATATGGTGATCCTTATAAGGATCTCATGATAATCATGCTCGAGCTAGAAATATTACTCAACTGTCAGTGTAACTTGATTTGAAACTGCAATACAAAAATTTGAGGTAAAAATAAAGTTCTACTGAACATTCGATCTTGCATTAAAGAGGAAACATAATTTCCTTCTTACATTTACTATTTATTCAAACCCAAACATATTCATTTAAATCATTGAATTAGAAGTCTAATAATTAGTCGCTGCAATGGTATTCTTTCAATAGTTATCACATTGATGAATCTTTATAGCATATTTAAAACCGTTATAGTTTGTATAATAGTTGTTGATGTTGTAATGTTATGTTTATTTATTTTAATGACAAATATCCACTATGATTCACTGTACGTAGATACGGGGAAAATTAATGATATAAACATAAAAAATCTAATCTTTTGCAAATGATATTATTGCTATTTTATTCTAGCATTACCTTCTTATATGAGTTGATATTCATTTTATATCAGAGGTCTTTCAAGTATATAATATTTCTAACATATCATACCATTTACACTATATAAATCACTACATTGTTTTTAAACTACAGATATACACACATAAGTATAAAAATAGAACCAACCTTTTTTAAAGAATTGCTTAAAAAATGCAGTAATCTCTCCCCTTGCTTTCTCCAATTCTCTCAAATTTGCTTCCTCTCTCACCGTATCCTCTTTATTTTTACCTTTGTATCCTTTTCCTTTTTTACCTCTATATCTTTTTCTTTTCCTTCTATCTCCCTCTTACTTATGCCATGCCCCTCTTTTGCATGCTAATTTTTAATTCAAATTCAAACTTGAAATCACCTAAAAGAATACTTATGTTCAAATCATTTAAAAATTTAATTAATCAATTTATCTACAATCATCTCCTCCTTTAACACACCAAAAACTATAGTATTCCATACTTTGTACTTTCTTAACTAGTTCTTTAATTATTTCAAAAATCATGCATGCAATACTTGTGTTCAATGATTAGTTATCTACTAAGTTTGATTAAGTCTAATTTTAGACCTTCATTCACAATGGATTCCATGCAAAAGGCTTATCTCTTTATTTTTACAATTAAATTTCCTTAATTTAATTATAATAGTCAATTATCTCTTTAAAAAGATAAACTAAAACAATTAATAAATCCAGTTATTATTTTAATCAAATATCTATGAAAATAGATTATACAAAGACTTTAAATCAAGATAATTATATTTATAGAATATCATTTAAACCTTTCATCGAGTTAAGCAACCAAATTAATGTCTGTATTAGCTAGATGATCATAAAACAACATTTGTATGAATATCTATGCACTACAAACATACATGAAATCACACAATTCTAACCATCATAAGCATCGAACAAAACATGAACATAATAAAAGTATATAAGCACACAAAACAAACAAACTATCTAGATAAAATAAAGAATTTAAACATGTTATTCTATTGTGATGTTTGTGTTGGGTTACTAGTAGTTTCTCTATCATCCACCAATCATCCCATCTATGCCATCCTCTCAAATGATGCTCTCCCTCCATCGTGATCTGAGGGAAGGATCAATCCTACATATACCTTGCAACAAGTAGGTGGTTAGTCTTTGTCATCATATATATATATCAAACTATGATGCATATCTAACAAATATAATTTTATTATGTACATAAATAAGAAAGTCAACTATCACATAATTAATTCATTATGAAAACAAAACAACATATCACTATCCCATAGCTAGTATACATCATACATATCAAAGCAAAGCAATAATAATCAAATTATAACCACAAAATCCATGGTTTTAAAGGTGATATAACTTAAGGTGAAATCAGGATGTAACATTTTTGATTTCTCTTGACATTGGAATCATGTCTGTATTTGTCAACGTGATTGCTAGAGGTATTAGGATAAAATAAAATGATATTGGATTGACGAGATGTTGAACATATGCCATAAATTACTATTTTTCATTTTTGTATTGTGTCACTTGATATTTGTACTTATCCATGTGTTGAATGATCACATTCAATGATTCTTGTGCATTTGCTTTGTATCCCTCTATTGTATATCTTCCAAGCATTATTGAGAAAAGTTGATAGTATTCCATTGATATGTATTTTTTATTTTTATTAGTAATGGGTGTCACAATATTTGTAAATTTTATTCCTTGTTTATTTATGGTGATATTATAAATCACTTTGGGCCTCTTCTCAGGAGGAGGAGGAGCTGACAAGGATGCAATTGCTTTAAAGTCAATGGTGATTGGTTTGAAAACTCTTTTTCTTTTCTTGATGACTTCAAAGAACCATGTTGATGTGTTAGTGATGGGAGGATCACTCTGGATTACTAAATAAACTTAAATTTAGGTCTAAATTAAAGGAGGTGATTGAACTACAACTTGCATAAGTTGAGTAGGTTATGTTTATTGTGATATTTTACAAGAATTTGAGGAGCTGACAATTCGGGATTGATTGTTATCAAAGGTCATGTATTACAAAGTAGTATTGGTAATCAATCTATGAGACTCAGGGCTAGTAAGAACAGATGGAGAAAAATTAGATTGAGTTTTTTAGAATACCCACTCTTTCTCATTTGTCATCCATGTTTATATAAATATTGATAAAATGTTGAGTAGCTTCTAGAATGATTTCATTGATAAACATATTTTTATTATCAATTATCTATATGGTGTTGATTATTGGTGAAGGTCATTTCATATAAGGCACAAACAAAAAATTTCTCTTTCTGAATGGTCTTGGATGATATGTGACTTTAAGGTTTATTTTTTTTGCTATAGAGCATTCTTGTATCATTTTTTGTAGCCAAGAAATACTATATTCTTTGATATTTTGAGTTTTGTCTTCTACTGACATTGCTTCCATTCTGGACCAATCAATGATAGGAATAGGCTTCGAGGCATTCTCATTATAGGAAGGATCAATAACGTTCTAATTGTCATTTGTGACTCCTCTAAGTAAACTTTTCATATTAAAATAAATTATTTGTCTTGGAGTCATTCTAGAATAATCCTTAAAACACCGACTGCTATCATCTTTACAATCTACCCAATAGTCTTCAATTTATGATTGATGATTGTATTTTATCCTAAACTACCTTTAATGAATCCATTAATGTCAAATTTCAATCTTTTGACAAATAGGTGGAAGTTCACCATGACTATTTAGGTATCCATTAATTCATCTTTGCAAGATGAAGTGTATTTATATTTCCTGATAAAAATTAGGAAATGAACACCAGTCTTATGTTTTTATCTTAGGAAATAGTTTACTGACACTAATTGTTGACATAACTCTATTAGAGCCCATTTTCTACTTACATATTTTAGAAATTATATGGATTACCATTGAATCCACCAATGATAATATAGGAGAATATAGGGAATTAGATAAACTAACTACCACATTTGGTGATTGTATCCATTACTTACACTGAACATCTCTTATTGGGATCATTTTCAAGCATCCTAATCATGTAAAAAAGGAAAAAATTGTTGTCTCACTTGAACTGTTTCACACTAGATTTGATATCAAGTTAAGGATAGAAGTGATATACTCTATTTAGTTCTAGAGACATAATCATGTTGTTCTCTAGGCCTATGAAGTTTTTTTTCCTAGCTACGTTATATACCAAGGATGAGGTCCTGTGGAAATGACCTATCATTATCACACTTAGGAGTTGATTGTGCATAATATCACTTATGATCTGTGACCAATAAATTATTTTTTCCATGAATGATAACTCATATGAACACATACATCCATGGTTTGAAGTAATGTGTTGATGGGATTCCAAACAATTAGCTAAGGAGAGTGATGATGTCAGCCACTTCTTGGAAAAAGCCGATCCTTGGTAATTACTTAGGAATCCTCTTCATGTTGGATCATTTGACGACCATCTAATGTCAATTCATGAATTTGGATCATTTGAGTGGATCTTCATTCCATTTTTTTATAAGACTCTTTGTTGATCACAATGTATTCTTCATAGTATGGGATTCTAAAAGTGTTTTCAATGTATTTAGGATTGATTAAGAGAATTGGATCATTGTTGAAATTGAACACTCCTCACTTTTTGTGATTATAATGTTTTTCACATGTAATCACAAGTTTTAGGCACTACACTACAACATGAAAGCTCATGGCTTGAGGTAATTTGCATTCATATATTCACCTCATGAATATAGATTTTCCTTGAAATTCAAATTTAGTCCATTTTTGTTAATGTAGACATTGTAAATGAGTGGGAAAAATATAAATAAAGTGAAATAACTAAAAACTACAAGATTCTCAAAGAAGGATGAGTTGACAAAGAGGGAAAATAAGGTGTCAAGTCAAAGTCTTCAATCCACCTTTTACAAAGATAAATTTTGTATAAAAATGACTTTGCTGAAAATAGCTCAAAAAGTAAGTTGGATTTGAAAACTACATTTACATAATTGTTTTGAGATTTTTTATAAATAAAAATTAAAAATTAAATAAAATGAAAATATATAGCACTTTTGGGTTTGGAGTTCTTGATTCCTTGAAATCCAATTCTTTCCTCTTGAAAATTGTATTTGAAATTTCTTGAAATGACATGTTTTTGTAAGTTATTAATCTATCTTAATATTAACTAAATTTTATATATTATTACAACATCCATGTCCTCTTAATTCAGTGATGTCATTAATGTTTTAGGTTGTCATTAATGTCAAGAAGAGCATGAGGTATTAGTGTATTAATGACAAAGAAGTTATGTTTGATAGCTTGGAGAATATATGGCATATGTGAAGGTTAGTGAGGATAAAGAATAGGTTTTGAGTCATCCATAGATGTCTTGGTGAGGATATGGTACCTCATATTGACCTTTGAAGAAAAAAATGCATCATTCTAGCTTAAGAGAAGCCACACTATCACTACACGTCATGGAGATATGAATAACTCAACAAGTTTGTGCATTTATTATAGTTACTTAAAAGGTAAACCTTGGTCAAAGGTTTTTATGGTGGTATTTTCTATAGTTACAAGAAGGTACGTTGAAAATTTGGTGTCTTGAACTGTTTCCTAGCTCAATTTATAAACCTTCAAAGTTGATTTAGCAAACTATGATTTGTTAGACCATCAAGTTTAAGCCTAAAAAAATAGCTATGTTGAGCTATTGTCAATGATGTCAAGGTATGAATTAAATATATGGATACCAAGTGTCAAAATATCACTTGATTGGATCAAGGATTGACATGTGGGTGCTCACTTGAAGTCAATAAATTAGAGATCTAATGATGAGTACAAAGTCAATAGGTCAAAGGATTTTGATATTGAACATGGTGGTGCCATGTGTTACAATCACAATGAATTAGCAATAGATAAATGGTAATAATTTCATCATGCAAATAAAATATCAATGGCATGCATTCAACCATGTAGGTGGATATCAATGGTACAAATTGAGTCAACAAGTCAATAAGCCTAGATTGCACATAAGGCTACCGCATGGTGTAAGAGTGTTAACTATATGGAAATTGATAGCAAGGTACATAGAAGGAATGTGGAGATACAAAGTATCACAATATTAGAATATTAGATCAAAGATTAATGGCAAGCACAAAGTTAAGGCCAAGAATGTCCTTAGGTGGCAAATCAAGGTAAGTGAGTATATTGATGATGTCAGCATTTACACGTGGAAGTATCAAAAACATTTTGGTCACATGGGTCTGATCAGTTTTATGCAAATATAATATGGTCCAATTTTTAGGTTATGAATATGTGTGTATCAAAAGTTATGGTGTTTCAAAGTTGGCCTCCTAGGTAGATTTCTATGTTTTCCATACTTAGCCAATTTTGCATTAAATAGTGACCATTGGAATTTGAATTTTTAGATTAACAAAGGAAAACCAATGTTGATTATTTGAGATATATATTTTGATATAAGATAAATTTTAGGATGGTATAAAAAATCAAAGTTGTAAAATAATCCAACAACTATATACCAAAATTGATTAGAAAGTTTGACTATCTGTACAATTGTAGTTATTGAGCTCCAAAGTTGACTGAGGGTTTGACCATCTTCTAAAAGTGACTCAAGAAGGATGTTTATGTTTGTATTGATGGTGTTTTGATGTTTAAATGTGAATTATCAATTGGAAAGTGTTTTAGACTCATGAAGACCATCTATATGGATTTTGGAGGTTTGACCAATCCATCTTCAGTATGAACAAATGCTTAAAAGTTGACTGATTATTCATTCATGGTGTTCTTGTGTACAAGGCTAATGTTTGAGTAGGTTTTTCGTATACAAATGTGAGTAGGTATGAATGTAATCACTTTAAGGTGTTGTAGGGGTCATGTGGAGTGGACCTATGCATTTTTAAGTGGTCTTATGTTCCTAATTTTCTTAGTGAAGTACTAAAGGGGTGAATAGGTCTTCATGAGACCTATAAGGGACACTAAGGCCTAATTGAAAGGTGTAGCTACTTAAAGGTGACCCATGGATGTTGTTTTCAACCTATGAGGGTGGTATTGAGCTATTTCTTAGTGTAATAGAAGCCTTAAAGGTTAAGGCAAGTCTTATGGCCAATCAAGAAGATGGAAATCATGAAGACTCTATAAAGAGTAAAATCAAAGGTGATGGTTTATAGAGTTGAGATGTGAAGGATAGAGAAGTGTGAGTGTGCCTAGTGGATGGATTGACTAGAAGATTAGGTTGAGGATTGTGTGCATGACCTATAGGTCATAATTTTGATGTAAAGGTTTTTCAAGTTTTCTGATTGAGTATGTGCGAAGAAGTGTAGAGTGAACCAAAAGGTGGTTTTGGATGCATTGAGAGGGTATGAAGGATAAAAAGAGTGTGTAGGGTTGAAGAGAGTTGATATTCATTGTATCTCCATTAGATTGGTAGGTAATCAGAGATTAGGAGATGTTCATTTCATAGGTGTTGTTTTGGGTGCTCAACATCTAGGGCAAGAATTGCTTGTCCATCCTTAGGAGTTGGTACTCCTTGTGAAGTGGGTGCTTCACTAAAGTATCATATTTGCAATAAAATTATAGGAGACTTATTCCATGTGTGTCTAGGCTTGATATTAAGTTTTATCCCCTATGATGGTTTCCCACATAATCTGTGTTGTGTGCTTAATCTTACATTACCTTTCTTGTTCATTGTTATGAATGATGTGTATCCTTCATGAATATATGTATTGAATGATTAAGAGTTTGAAAATTTTATAATTGGATTGACAATCTTGAATCATTGATTCAATCTCCTCTTAGTGATTATACATCTAATAATTGGTATCAGATCAAGTTCTCTGGTGAAGGCTTGACAACTTGAAGGTGACCCAAGATATAATATAGGTAGTCATCAAATGTAAAGAGGCTTTTCCACTAAGAAAGCAATGATTTTTAATGGGTAAAATTATTACTTTTAGAGTGTGAGGATGAAGACCTACATCATGTCACTAGGGTTTGACATTTGGAAATCTATTTTGGATGGTTATTCCTCAGCCACTAATCCTCCAACTAGTGTTGTAGACAAGAAGCTATGTGAGAGAAATTCTAAGGCAATGAATTCCATTGTTTATGGTCCTTTAGAGACTAAGTTCACCAAGGTAATCCATTACAAATATTCCAAAGGGATATGGGATAATTTTCAAATCATTTATGAAGAGTATTCAAAGTTCAAGTTGGCCAAGTTGTAGACTTACTGAAGATAATTTGAGAGTCTCAAGATGAAAGAAGAGGATTCACTGACATCATATTTACAGAGAGTTAATGAGATTGTGAACATAATCAGAGGTCTTAGAGAGGAGCTTGAAGAAGATGCAATTATGCAAAAGGTATTAAGTTATATTACCCTTAAATTTGATTCAAATGTTTCTACCATAGAATAATGTCATGATTTGACAAATATGAAGATGGATGAAATGCATGGTATTCTCATAGCCTATGAGATGAAGGTCAATCAAGATAAACCACCAAATAAATAAGTTACATTTAAGGTAGAAAATAATCCAAAGAATAAGTTCCAAGGTAATCAACTCAAGGAGGATGACATATCTAATATTGATGATGATCATTTAATTGCTTTGTTTACAAGGAAATTGAAAACAAGTTGAGGCAAGTATAATTGTAAACTACCCTTCAAAGGTTTCAATTATGGAAAAGTAGGACTCTTTGCTAACAAGTGCCCTCATAAGCATAAGAAGAATGATGATGAAGAGCATGGTCAAGGCCAAGATGAAGGCAAGAAGACATTTAAGTTTGATAAGGGGAAGAAAGGATTCAAAAAGTATGTCAATAAGAAGAAGTCCTTCAAGGATAAGAATAGTCTCTACACCAAAGAAGAAATCATTACATCAGATGAGAGTGAAGGTAGTGAATTAGAGTATGATCATGAATATGATGGTCCAATTGAAGATGAAGTCCTCTTCATGGTAGAAAAAGGAAGTTGCTTATATAAAAAAGAGTATACTTGGAGTGATATAGATAATAAAGAAGACAAGGAGGATTGTGAGAATTAATTGAGGAATGTTCTTAAAGAATGGAAGATTGAGAAGGAGATTAACAAGAATATTAAGTCATAAATTAAGGACTATGAGGAGAAATTCAATGTATTTGAGGCAAGAATTAATGAAAACACCAAGGAGTATGAAGGTATAATCAAGCATCTCAGTTGTCAATTGAAAATCTTGTCTATAAGCCTGAAAGCTAAAGAAGATGAGTGTTCAAGGTATGTGATTGAAATTGAGTCATTGAAAGTTGAGTTAGAGAAGACATCTAGTAAGGTGAAGTCATTTGTGAGGTTTGAAAAGAGATCAAATGATCTAGACAACATTCTAAATAGTCAAAAGCATGCTAGTGATAGAACTAGACTTGGTTATAAAGAATAACAAAAGATTTCAATTGAAGACAAGGTGAAGAATAATGTGAACAAGGAAAATCAGACCTTGAAGGTCAACAATCACTCATGGAATGAAGATGCTAGAAAAAAGAAGATAAATAAAATCAGACAACCAAATATCATGAGGTATGCTAAATTCAATTGTTATTGTTACACTTGCAATCAATTTGGTCATAGGGATAGAGAGTATATAAGACCTAATAATAATGAGTGAAATCATCAGTCAAGCGGTGTAAGCAAGGTTAAGTGCATCAACTATCATGATGTGGGACACTTTGCAAAACATTGTCCAAATAAATTAAGGCAAGTTGAGTTTCTTTCAAGAAGAGTGGTTTTCTACAACTATAAGAATATTGGTCACATTGATAGGTTCTGCAAGCAAAGATTATCAAGTCAAAATAAGTTCTTTTAGGCTCCTAGAGTATAAGGAAGAAGGATAGTTAACTCATGGAAACCAAAATTGGAAAGTATGAGTCATGATGAGTTTGCAAGTCTAAGTTGTCTATTTGTTGTGGTAGAGAATGCTACAGAGGTTGAAGAGTGCCAAGATCTCTCATTGTCTGCTCGTGTCATGAATGAAGAGACCAAGCTCAAGGAGAAGACCAAGGTGTTAGTTGAGGATAGTTATAAGGTGTGTATGGATCCAAATGAACATCATAGTGTTGTTGATCAAGTTTCATGTAAAAAACATCAGTTATCAATGCCTAGTGATGAGGTTTTTTATTCAATTGAAAAGGTATGCCATGAATCATGCGATCTTCATGTGTTGTCAATTCAATATTAGAAGAGAAGGAGAATGTTATAGTGGATGAATAAGTTGTTTATCTTAATCCTAAGAAGAATAAGAAGAATAATTAGTCCTATAGCTACAAGAAAATCAAGGAAGTAATAGAGATGTGGGCAACTCCTAGTTTCACAATGTTCTAAGACATTATGGGTTAGATTGTCTCTATCTATGCTTCTTAGGAGACATATTTCTTTTGGAGAAGCAAACATGTGTCCTCTTGTTGTTTCAAGGTTTTTGGTCCTAAAGATGGAGTATGGAGGTTTATAGGTGTCTAATCAAGGATGGTGAGTTTTCAAGATGTTCTATTTGCATAGAAATGTGTGTTGACCTTGTTATAGTGTGTTTTAGGTGGTTTCAAGTCTTGAAGATATTTTATGTGCCTTTTGAATAATTTTGAGTGCTCTTAGACTTTTTAGTTATTGCATGAAGGGTTGTAGGTCAAGATACATTTCAAGGATATTTGGGTTCCCAAAGTAGTCTGACTTTAAAATTTGCTCTAGAAGTGTGTATTGATGACCTCTAGGTGTGAAAGAAGTTTCAGAGGTGGGTGTTGACCAGAAGATGGTGTGTTGATTGAGTTTCTCTTATAAATCTAGTATTTTTTCTCATGATGGTAAGTTGTCTTCCCTAAGGATTTGAAGTCTGAGGCTACTTAATAGGTTGAAATGGCTAAATGGGTTGTCAAAAAGTGCTTCATAATCATTTGAAAGTGTGTGGTGTCTTCCATGGATGAGGATTTGTGAAAATGTTGGGTTAATCAACAAATAGGTTTGTGAAGGAGCTATGATGTAGAGGTAGAGTTGGATGATATAGGTATATTTTAAATATGTAGTTTAAAGACTTGAAGGTGTTTACACAGAAATATATGGGTGTTGTAAGGTTTAGGTAGATCTACAAGGCCTCCAAATAAGGCTAGTGAAGAGAAGAGTGGTTTTTGGTCATTTTATCCAAATAATAAAGGTATGGTTGTTCCTAAATGAGTTTGTTAGTTATTTTTATACATTTTTCCTATTTGAAGATTGGCTTGTTCATCTGTTGATGATCATGGAGGTGGCTTCTGAGAGAAAATTTGAAGGCAAGTATGAAATTTCTTCATGGTTGGAGATGGTCTGAAGGTGCTCAAGGGGTGCCTAAGATAATGATCTGGGAAACAATTTAGGTGACAATTCAGGTGATGGTTTTACCCCAATTGATGATGAAACTTCCAAGAGCCATAAATTTTGTACCGTAGCTCCAATTAACTCCCCGTATAAACCATTGGAAAGATAAAAATGAGGAGAATGTAGTGAGATGGCATGGCACTTTGCTTGGTGGTTTTTGACCCCTAAAAACCCAATGGAAGTGCCCCAAATTTCAATTTTAGTACTGCAGTCTAAAAATAGTAAGTTTCTAAAAATAGTAATTCCTTGAATCCTGTATCTTTTTAAATCATGGAAGTCGAACCACTTAATCTCCCTTGAGATTGGTGACCTTCCACATCCTCCTACTTTAAAAATGTGTATAAATAAATATGTAACCCAAAATGGAAATGAGACATCTCTACCTAGAGATAAGCATATAGTTATATTGCGATATTGAATAATAAAACATCTCTTCTCAGAGAATTCATTGTTACTTTGTTATTTTTGTGTTCTTGAAATATTTATCAATCAAAACTTCTAAGTTTTGGATAAGATAAGTTGACTTAGGGGGAGTCCTTATTAATGTTTTCAAGGAGAGTTCAATAAATTTTTTGTGATCATGTGTGTTTTGTCTTCATAAGAGATGTGTATGGTTAAAAATAGTGTTATGTTTGAGAAGCTCAATGTAAGAAGTGGTATACACAGTGTTAGGGGGAGTTTTTATCATCTCTCAGAGGTGGTCCTTTCTTGTTTTGGGTCTTGAAATCCTTTTTAGGTAGTCAATATCAAAATAAGATCCCACTTTGTCATTGTATTAAAGGGGGAGCCTATTTGAGTTATTTCAAGTTTGCATGGCATGGGTTGTTGAAGAATAGGTCCAAGGATTAATTGGTAAGCTTGTAGAAGATCCTTTATCATTAATGTCAAAGGGGGAGAAAGATTATAATGAATGAGTTTAATTGGGTTGGAATACATTCTAAGGGTGTTTTTCCATTAATGACAAAGGGGGAGATTGTTGAGCATGGTCATTGATGTCTTAGGTTGTCATTGATGTCAAGAAGAGCATTAAGTACTAGTGCATTAATGATAAATAAGTTGTGTTTAATAGCTTGGAGAATATATGGAATATGTGCAAATTAGTGAGGAAAAAGAAGAGGTTTTCAGGCATTCATAGATGTATTGGTGGGGATATGGTACATCGTTAATGACATTTGGAGAGATAAAAATGCATCATTAAAGCTTAAGAGAAGCCAGACTGTCACTGCACATCATGGAGATATAAATAACCCAAAATTTTTATGTAGTTATTATAGGTAATCAAAAAGTCAACCTTGGTCAAAGTTTTTCATGGTGGTGATGTACATAGTGCCAATAAAGTACCCTAAAAATTTGGTGTCTTGAAGTGTTCCCTAGCTCAAGTTATAAACCTCCAAAGTTTCTTTAGCAGACTGTGATGTGTTAGAGACCATCAAGTTTAAGCCTTGAGAAATAGTTGTGTTGAGGTGTTGTCAATGATGTCAAGGTATGAATTTAATGGAGGGATTATGAATGTATAAAATTCACTTGATCAAATCAAGTTTCAATGGCATGTGGGTGATTGGTCGAAGTCAATAAATCAGAGATCTAATGGTGAGCACAAAGTCAAGAGGTCAAAGGTTTTTGAGATTGAATGCAATGGTGACATGTGTCATAATCATGGTGAATTAACAATAGATCAATGCTAAGTATTTCATCATGAAAATCAAATATCAATAACTTGTTTTCAACCATGTAGATGGAGATCGATGGTGCAAATTGAGTCAACAAGTCAATAAGCCAAGATTATACATAAGGTTATCAGGTGGCATAAGAGCATTAACTATATGTATATTGACAATAGGGTACACAAAAGGCATGTGAAGATACTAAGTGTCAAAATATTAGAATCCTATATTAAATATTAATGGCAAGCATAAAGTCAAGGATATGAATGTCCTTGAGGTGGAAAGTGAGGCTTAGTGAGCAGATTGATGATGTAATCATTTACACATGTAGAAGTATCAGAAGAAGTTAGTCAAATGGGTCTGATCAGTTTTGTGTCAAGATCATTTGATCCAAGTTTTAGGTTATCAATATGTGTGTATCAAAATTTATGGTGTTGTAAATTTGGCCTCCTAAGCATATTTCTATGTTTTCCATAGCCAATTTTGCATTAAATAGTGACTGTTGGAATTTGAATTTTCAAATTAAGAAAGGAAAACCAAAATTGATTTTTTGACCTATACCTTTTGATATAAGATGAATTTGATAGTGGTATAAAAATTAAAGTAGTAAAGGACTCCAAGGGATATCCATAAAAATTGATTATAAGGTTTGAATGTCTATACATTGCAATTATGAGCTCCAAAGTTGACTGAGGGTTTGAGCATCTTGTGCAAGTGACATGAGAAAGATGCTTATGTTTGTATTGATGGTGGTTTGATGTTTCAAGGTGAATTATCAATTATAAAGTATTGTAGACTCCATGAGGACTATCTATATGGATTTTGGAGGTTTGACCAATCTATCTTCAGTATGAACAAATGCTTAGAATTTGATTTTTTGTTCATTCATGGTGCTCTTGTGTACAAGGCTAATGTTTGAGTAGGTTTTACGTATACATAGGTGATTAGGGATGAATTTAATAACTATAATATGTCTTAGGGGTCATGTGGAGTAAACCTATGCATTTGTAAATGGTCTTGTGTTCCTAATTGCTCGGTGAAGTGCTAAAGGAGTGAATAGGTCTCCATAAGACCTATAAGGGATACTAAAGCCTAATTGAAAGGTGTAGTTGCATAAAGGTGACCCATGGATGCTATGGTCAACCTATGAGGGTGGTATTGAGATATGTCTTAGTTTAATATAAGCCTTAAAGGTTAAGAAAAGTCTTATGGCCGATTAAGAAGATGGAAATCATGAAGACTCTATAAAGATTAAAATCAAAGGTGATAGTTTCTAAGGTTGAGATGTGAAGGATAGAGAAGTGTGAGTGTGCCTAGTGGATGGATTGAAGAGTAGAGTAGGTTAAGGATTATGTGCATTACATACATGTCATAATTTTTATGTCATAATAGAGTTGTTGCAGGTTTTTTGATTATGTGTGAAGAAGTGTAGAGTGATCCAAAAGGTGGTTTTGGATGCATTGAGAGGGTGTAAAGGCTAGAGAGTTTGTGTAGGGTTGAAGAGAGTTGATATTCATTATATCTCTATTATATTAGTAGGCAATAAAATATTATGATATGTTCATTTCATAGGTGTTGTTATGGGAGCTCAACATCTAGGGCAAGAGGTGTTTGCCCATCCTTAGGGGTTTGTGCTACTTTTGGAGTGGTTGCTTCACTAAAGTCTCATGTTTGTAATAAACTTATAGGATAAGTAGTCCATGTGTTTTCAAGATTGAGAGTAGTTTTTATCCCCCATGAGGGTTTCCCACATAATCCTTATGTTGTGTACTTAATCTTGCATTACCTTTTTTGTTCATTGTTATGAATGATGTGTATGCTTCATGAATGTATATGTTGAATGCTTAAGGATTTGAAGAGTTTGGAATTGGATTGCATATATTGCATAACTGTTTCACCCTCCCCCGCCCCCCCCTCTCAGTGATTGTAGCTCTAAAAAATAGATCAAGGCATAGTATTATGATAGTACATCTCTACCAAGGGAATCCAAGTGGATCCTAAGAAAATTGAAATAATTTCCAACCTGATTATCCCATAGAATCAAATTAATATTAAGATTTTTTAGGTCATGTTGGTTTTTACATACATTTTATAGAAGACTTTAGTAAAATTGCTTCTCCTATGTTTGATTTATTGGTAAAAGATAATGAATTTAAGTGGAGTGAGGATTTTCAAAAAAAAATTGAATCCATCAAAGAAAATTCTGAGCTCTCACAATGCTAAGAGGACACAATTGGGAAAAACCCTTTCACATTTATATTGATGCTTCTAATTATGCAATGGGGGCAGTTTTAGGACAAAAATATTAGAATGATAATATGTATGTCATTTATTATATCAATACAAATATCATGACAAATGAAAGGAATTATATAACGATAGAAAAAAATTCCTCACTATAATCTATGCCATCAACAAATTTATACACGACATTATAGATTATAATGTCTTCATATACACAAATCATTCAACCATAAGGTATCTTATGACTAAACCTATAGTAGAAGGAAGAATCATAATATGGTTTTTATTTTTGTAGGAATTTGATATAACCATCATTGATAAATTAATAAAATTTAATGTGGTTTCAGACTTTTTATCTAGAATAAACAATGCATGTTGTGAAGAACTAGTTGATGATCGCTTTCTAGATGAACAACTATATGTTATTTCAATAGAATATTCATGGTTTGATAACATATCCAACTATTTAACAACATGAAAGTTTCCTTTTCATTTTACTTGAAAAGAAAGAAAATGTTTAATTAAAGAAAGTTCTTCTTTAAAATGGATTAATGGAATGTTATTTAAGTATGGACCTGATCACGTTTTTCATAGTTGTGTAGCAGATAATGAAGCATATGATATCATTAGAGCTTGCCATGATGAACCAGGAGGAGGGTATTATTCAATAAAAAGAATCATGAAAAATATCTTAGGAATAGAATATTATTTGCCTTCCCTTCATAGGAAAATAAAGAAATATATGAAACATTGTGATGGAACAACCTACACTATCAAGAAAGATGCCTCTTCACCCATAAGTAGTATTGGAACAATTTATAAAATGGGGAATATATTTTTTTGGTCCTATAGATCCTCTATCTCAAGGAAAGGAATACCTTTTAGTATGTACATATTATGTCACTAAATGGACTAAAGTCCAAGCCTTGACTTTTTCTATAGAAGTCGTAGTAGATTTTCTATAGTTTAAGATCATACAATAGTTTGGTGCACCTAGGGAGATAGTCTTAGATCAATGATGATAATTTATGTCTAATATAATTAAATATTTTATGGAGGTCTACCAAGTTAATCATAAGAAATATTCTCCTTACCATCCACAATTCAATGGCCAAGTAGAAGTTACTAATAAAGAGCTAGATAATATTTTGATCAAGATAGTCAGAAGCAGTAAAAAATATTAGATAACTAGAATACCACAAGTAATATGGGCCTACAACATTACTTGGAAGATAACCACTAGGTTCTCACCTTATGAGTTAGTGTAAGGTAAGAAACCTTTAATTTTCATTGAATTTGAATTACAAACTTTGAAAATAGCAATAGAAGTAGGCATTGATTTAGATAAGACAAAAAAAGATATAATTATTTAATTAAATGAAATTGATGAGATGAGGATACACATTTAAAATAAATAGAGATGATGTAGAATCAAAGGAAAATATGGCATGATTCCTACATCAAGGCAAGAAGATTTTAAAAAGAAGATAAGTCACTTTTGCTTGACTCCAAGTTTCAGCATTTAAAGGTAAGTTGAAGACAAGATGGTTAGGCCCATATCAAATAGAAAAGAAATTTGAGAATAAATCAGTGCAATTGTTTCCAATAGATGGGAATCTAAAAAATTTGCTAGTCAATGTATTTAGACTCAAATTATACCATAAACCTATCAATAAGGAGGAATTTGTTCAAAACATTAGACATGAAGTAGTTTTCATGGAAGGATCTAGTTCTTCCATGATAACAAATCCATGATGGTATATTCTGTAAAATAGAAGAAGGAAATCATTTTTTGGTTTTCATTCTTCTAAAAATAGTACAAAAAAATAATTTAAAAAAATAAAATTTTGATAGTGAAAATCTTTTTTAGGACGCTATTGATAATGCTGATTAGAAAATTAGCATGTTGGCTGATCATGAATTGAATAATGAGCCTTGGATTAAAAACTAAAAATGGTTGGATAAGAGAAATATATATATATATATATATATATATATATATATATATATATATATATATATATATTTCTCTTGGCCAACCATTTTTAGTTTTTAATCCAAGGCTCATTATTCAATTCATGATCAGCCAACATGCTAGTTTTCTACTCAGCATTATCAATAGCCCTCTACAAAAATTGATCAGTTGTTTTAGGTAATGAAATCACAAAAGTATTTGTTTGTATACATCCCTACAAAGACTAATTCATGTATTTGTTCTATGTTTAGAATCAAGTGGAAGGAAATGAATGAAGGCCAAGAGTATGATTTGAGAAGTAAAGCATTTTATTAATTTGCATAAGGTTAATATAAGTTTTTTGGTTCATGTATGTTCATGTTTAAGATGAGGTTTAGAAATAAGACATCTTGCAAGCAGTCAAAGTAAAAATTAAAAAAAAAAAAAAAACATCTGATGACATGAAAAGGCCATAAGTAAGTAAGTCATGTAAGCAAAAATAATTTCATGTTTACTAATATCAAAATTTGATGACATAGAGAGGTCATAATTGAAAAGACATGCAAGTAAAAAGAATGTCACATCAAATTTATTCATGTGTACAAACTGCCTATTGACTCACTCCAAAGTACCTTGAATAATGCCAATAAGTTTGATGATGCACAAGTTTCATAAGTGTGAAATTAAATTAAATCTTTCTCAAAGATAATTTCATTTAACTTTTGTGTTTTAAGATGATTGATTTGGATTATGTCAATATCTATCAAAACCAAATGCCCATTTGAATCACTTCTTTCCATTTTCATTTCATGCTATTATTTTTTTTGGCACTAATTGTTACATCTATTAAACCACCCTAGATTTCAAAAAATTGATAGAACCACCATGGGACACAAGAAATGCTCTAAACCTGAGTCCATAGCCAGATTGATAATAGATGATATATCTATGGTATTTTTTGAAGAGGTTGGTTGGTTATCATTTTTACATAAATTTGAAAGGTATGATGAAACTCAGGTGAATAAATTCATTGCCAATATAATAGAAGATTCCACTATAGTGAGAGGCATCAACATTCTAATTTTTAGCTCAATCATCAGTGAAATTTTAAAAAAAATGTTGAAGAAGGAAAAATAATACTTGGATGAACTCTTTTTTATAAGCTAATTACACAATTCAATGGAAATGAATAAATTTTTATTACATGTGTAAAAAATCATCAAAGAAAGGCAAAAGGGATTAGTAGGAAACCCTACCTGAACCCTAAAAATATCTTTCTTTTTGGGTAGTGAAATATTTTATGTGTGAAGGGAAACATAATGTTTTAGGGTGTGAAGAAATGCATATCATTCTTCACCTCAATTATGGCCAACAATAAAATCAACATAGTGTTAACCTCCCCTTATTTTTATATGGAACCATTCAGATTCTAGGAACTAATAGATTATCTCTTCCATCATCATGATATTATTCATTTAAGTATTCAGCATCATTTCTTTTACCAAAGAAAATCAGCATGGAATTTTTTTTGGAATAATAGATTTAGTCAGTCCTTAGCATCTATTTCAAAATTCTCTATAAAACCACCAATACCCAAGACAAAAGAAGAGGTTTCCTCTTTCAAGTTTAAGGATTTTTATAGTGAGAGATGATAGGCTAGATCATAAACCACACATGTGGTTGCATAGACTTCTCAACAAACTCTAGTAAAATCAAAAGTAAGACCTAGGGTTTAATAGTCTCATGTAAACCCTGAATCTAAGGATATCCCTTCAGCAAACACAACATAAGTACTCAAAACAATTGGAGCATCACCAACTGTTGAGGATACTTCTGAAAAAGAACTTTTTTCCCCTTTTAAAAAAAAAAGAAGACACAAAAAATTAATTTTGGGAAAAGATGATGAGAAGATAGAAGCAACTACCACTCTTGATAGCCTCATACATTCATCATTATTCTCTTCCCAAATAACAATAGAAAAAATAATAGTAGATTTTGATGAAGTTATCCCAAAATATATTCTTGAGTCAATATCAATAACTCTTGATGAAGAAGCTATTACAGTAAATATTTTTGAGTCATCAGCTATAGTCCCTGATGAAGAACCTATCCCACTAGATATTCTTGTTGAGGTAGCTATTCAGAAAGAAAATATACTCACAAAATATGTTTTAGTACAGGAAGTATAATCTTCTCTATATTCTTCAAATCTATCCATAAGACCACTAGTAGATAAAGGTAAAAGTATTATGGTCTTTGAAGAAGAAAAATCATATGGCTCTACTGAAGATCTAGAGTTTCAGCTCATCTTTGCACTGTCAAAGGTTGAAGTCATCATCAAACAATAAGATATAAATATTATTGATCTTTTAGCTCAATTAAAATGCAAGGATTTACTCAACTCTTATTTGAATCAAGGATTAAATAGTTTTCAAGACAAATTTTTGGATCACATGACTAGGAACAAAATATTTGAGAAGCAAATAACTCATTTTGATGAAAACTTGGTAAATTCCTGGATATATCTCACTGAATTAGAAGAAGAAAATATATTGTTAAAACAACTCTAAAATTCTCAGCAACAACTCTATATGCAAACTTCATCTTCTTCTAAACCTTCAATAGATCACACATATCAAACTATTATTTCTCATGTGGACTACCTAGATAAATGGATCAAGTATGTTTTGAGTTCAGGGAACTAATGGAACAAACCAAAGTTTTAGAAAATGAAAAATAGACCATGAAAGAAAATTTGGAGAAAGAAAAATATTAGACTAAAAAACGTGAAGCAAATCTATAGGTTGCATGTAAGATAGATGAAAACCTTATAGCTTACAAAACTCTCTCCTTATTATAGCCTATATTTACATGAATAGTTTTATAAATGATAGCTACTAAGAATTTCATATGATTTACCCCATAACATTGAATATCCTCCTATGTTTCTAATTTTTTTTCAAGAATCCACTCCAGAATAGCAAGATTTGTTACATGAGTTTTATTTGTGTAATTTGATATTAGAAGACTATAATAAGTTCATGTCTAATATTAGGGGATTATAATAAGTTCATGGTTAATCTATATTTAGGATTTTAGTTGAGAGATCTTCTTTCTACTTATAAAAATTAGATAGCTTGGAAATCCAAACATGAGGAATATGTGGAAAATTCCAAAACTACAGGGCTATGTATTAGACTTGATTTTTCTAGTGCAAAAATTTATTAATTAAATTCAAAACTATCTATGAGAACTTTCAATAATTGAAAGTCTAAGATAGCTGATCCAGTAAAAACTTTAGGTGACACTTCAGGTGACAATTCAGGTGATGGTTCTACCCCAATTACTGGCAAAACTTTTGGGAGCCATAAATTTTGCACCATTATCTCCATTTGACTCCTCGTTTAAACCATTAGAAAGCTAATAATGAGGATAACATGATGAGATGGTAGGGAGTTATGCTCAGTGGTTTTTGAACCCTAAAAACCCAATGTAAGTGTCCCAAATTTCAATTTTAATAGTGTAGTCTAAAAATAGTAAGTTTCTAAAAATAGTAATTTATTGAATTCTGTAATATTGTAAATCATGGAAGTCAAACCACTTCATCTCCCTCAATGTTGGTTACCTTCCACATCCTCCTCCTACCTTCAAAATATGTATAAAAATAGATGTAGCCTGAAAAAGAGATTAGACATCTCTTCCCAGAGATAACCATATGTTTTATGTAATTTTGTGAGCAATAAAACATCTCTTCCTAGAGATAACATTATATGATTGTGTTATTTTGTGTTCTTGAATTATCTTTAAGACAAAACCTCTGAGTTTTGGATCAACCAGAGACTTTAGAGCAAACACAAAACTCTGTTAAAGCAATAAATCACAATGAGAGTGGAAACTACAATAACATGTATTAGTGAATAAGGTTGTTATACAAAGCTTATAAAAATATTTTTGGTACACACCCAAACACAAAGTCTTAATAGGATCTTTAGCACAATAATAAATGGCCTAAAAGATAAACAACCTACTAAACTCTACACTAGACAAAATGCTATATTGAGTAATAGCTCTCACTCTACACAATCCACCATATTCCACCATGAATGTCTTGGAGGAAAGGCCTATAAATAGGCTGGTTGATTGACTCAATGAAAAAAGGTGAGTAGGTGAGATCCTCCACTATGGGTGGAGAGAGCATTGAGGGAACACAGTGGAAAAGTGTCCTAAGTGGACTAGGCACTCAGGGGACCAAGTGGGATGGATGAACCCATCCACTCACTATGTGAACTTATGCACTCACAAGTGCATGATGACATCACTCACCTAATAGACATAATTACCACATAATTAAAATGAAGTAAACAAGTTTAGTAAATACCTATACCAATACCTCTCATAACTGTAGCTTAGGTGAGTACTATAATTGGGACCTGGCTACTAGTCCCGATCAAGTACCCAAGTACAAAACAATCTCTCATAAAGTGGAGTAAAAGGAGAAAACCCAGTGGGAACAAATCCCCTCTAAAAGAGATAAAATAAGAAGAGGAGACTAAAAGACCCCCTAGATGATGATGCTAAAGTAGTCAATACTCTTATAGTTCATAAGATGATGAAGGTCGATGACGAGATCTTTTGCCTAAAAACTATAGAAGTTCCATCTACATCGAATAATATTTCTTACCTTTGGTAAAGGAAGAAAATAATGTGTTTACTAAAAGTCTTCCCATTCTATAATGGAAAATAAAGGCAACAATATAAGATATTTGAATGTGGTCTAAATCATATATGTGGCATAGGTCTGGAAAGAACATGTGTAGAGTTTGGAGGTAATACCACTAAAGTGAACCAGTTAGAAGAATGACATGGAACATTCATTAAAATAATGCCCATGTGAAAAGTAGAACATGAATCACCAACTAAATAAATAAAGTCCACAGAAGAGATGAGTCATCAATGCTCTCAATAAGTGTACTCTCATTGAAAATAATAGAGACCTCATAAGTGCAAATGTATGAAGGTTCTAAAAGAGTAACATTTTGAATAGGGTTAGAAGTAGAATCTATAATAGGACAACTAAAGTTAGGTAGAATCTCATCTTATAGTAGTGTCTTGATAAAAGGAAGAACACTATCTATGATGAATGTGTTGTCATAATAAATAGAAGCATGATGAGAGATTTCAAAAGTCTCAAAAGAGACAATAGGAAGAGGAGGAGGAGGTGTGACATAAATCACAATAGGATCCTCGAGAAGACTCTATAGTATGCTCCAAATAGTGTAAGGACACTCTATATACTCCACATAGAAATGAAAATCCATAGAAACATATAGTAACAAAGTGACAAAAACCTTGTCGCAAGTATTAACCCACTTATCAAACCAAACAGGATCAATGGATGAAGGAATTTGTCCATATAAGAATGGAATATGATTCTTGTGTGTGAGTAAGTGTTCCATGTAAGCATGCCATAAATCATAATTTATATTTCTAAGAAGGACCACTAGTGTAGACTCAACCTTCCTCATCTAGTAGAAATAATGCATGCTCTGGAGATGGACTTCAGAATACGCCAAAAATAAGACCAATCAAGTGAGAGAAATTGATGCATAAATAACAATACATGATCAAATGGACATCAGGATCTGATGAAAATGCATTTAAAAATATAAGAACAATATGTGCAAGTAGTCACTAAATGGGCATAGGTAATAGTTATGAAAACTAAATGTGTGCATAAGAGATAATGTAAGGCCCACAACAACCTTCCTAAGATAATTAGTACTGACTCCCTATGTTTGCAATTATTAATCAGCATTGCATGAGTGAAAAATCACATCTCAATGAATGGATGCCAAACTTAATTGATAATGCATCCATAAACGTGAACAATCAATGCAATATCTACTAAATTGGCTCAAGTGAAAACTACAAATAAAATAAGTAGGAGGATGTCGAGATTTGTCGATAATGCATTTGATTGAGTATAAATGTGAAAAAAAAAGATATAGTATTTCACAAATAATATCACCAATACATAGATCTCAACAAATTAAGCACTTAAAAAAAATGGCACCTCAAAAGGATCTACGGGTTGAAAGTTATGTGGGAAAGAAGATTTGGCAAGAAATCCATTATATTAAATTTGACATTATCTAAAACGTCACACATACAACATAAAATATATTGCCTTAAATTTGACAGTCTCAAAAACATCACCCCATAAATCCATGCATAAGAAGGCTGAATATAAACCCCTATTTTTAAATAAATCCATGCAAATTCACCAAAAACTAATGAAGACCCATTTGAGAACTCTAAAAACCCATAAAATATGAGCAATTAGTTTTTTATACTAAGACCTATTGACACAAGTTTCGAGGGAAAATGTGAATAACACCCCTAAGGTCAAAAACAACCATGGAAGTACCAAAACATCAGCAAGGCAGAAAAATATGGTGTCTCAACTATGTTGGGGATGCAATAATGAAGTTTAGATATACAAAAAAATTCTTATACCACCAATATAAAAGCATGCAAATATATGCAAATGCCAATGGGAGAATAAAATTATATATGATCACATAGGTCTGTAGATTACCTCTTAGCTATTTGATGGAGAATATAAATTGAAACTACTCAAAATTTCAAATATGCAACAACAAAAAAATTGATGATTATTACCAACACTCAAGGCTCTGATACCATGTGAGAATCATCCATATTCAGATGTCCAAGACTGGTGATTGTAGAGCAAACCCACAACTCTATTGAAGCAAGAAATTATAATGAGATTGGGAATTGCAATAACATGTATTAGTGAAGAAGGTTACTATACAAAACTTATAAAAATCTTGTTAGCACACACCAAAACATAAAGGCTTAATAGGATCTCTGGCACAACAATAAATGATCTACAAGCTAAACAACCTAATGAAATATACACTAGACAAAATGATATATTGAGCAATATCTCTCACTCCACATAATCCACTATATTCCACCATGAATGCCTTGGAGGATTGGCTAATAAATAGATCAGTTGAGTGTAGGATGACTCAGCAAGACAAGGTGAGTGGGTGGGATCCTCCACTATAGGTGAAGACAACACTGAGAGTACATGCTGGAAAAGTTATCTGAGTGGACTAGGCACTCAAGGGACCAAGTGGGATGGATGGTCCCATCCACTCACTATGTGACCCCATTCAATCACAAGTATATAATGACATCATGATGATGTCATCACTCACCTAATAGACCTACTTAAAACATAAATAAGATGAAGTAAACAAGTGTAGTAAATACCTACACTAACCTACCTATCTGATGAATCCAAACATTAAGGATTATTACTTATAGGCTTTGTATAACAATAGTGTCTTTTTTAATCTATATACAAGATAACATTTTGATGATATCTTTACATTCCAGTCTCAGGTGTTGGGACACATTGATAGTTTCATTGAAACCAAGAGAGGTGATATCTCTAACCAATCTAAGATGGAGCTTACAAAGGGCACAAGCTATACATGACATGATTGTTGATGTCATTAACTTAGGGGGAGAATAAATTTGAGTTGGCATGAGATTCAAGACACCACTTGTTTTGATTCCTATTCCACCATGGCATAGATGGAGTCCTCAAATACATAAACAATTTTAGAATTGATAACAAATGGTTTGAACATATCAAGGTTTCAATAGTCCCTGGGATAATCATTGGGCTAATGAATTTGACATATATATGACCTCATCCAACATTTACAATCCAAAATTCAGAATTATGAGGGAATAAATAATAGCTAAATTTGTAAAAGGTAAAGCATGGGGAAAATGATGAGTCCAAAATATGAGGCATTATTACTATCAATTTTCTTCATTTTTCTTCCATTAACTCTCTTCTAGACTAAATAATGCAAGGATTTTAGGCTTGTATCTAATCCTATTATAGTAAAAAGATGCTTTATCTTACCTATCATAACTGAAGCCTAAATGACTAACTCTGTTATTTAATTCTAACTCTTTGCATGTTTAGTCTATCTATTTTGTGTATATATAGATGATACAATAGTCTATAATAAATAAGGACCCTTTTTGATGATCATATAAGGTGACTTATATAAAATATTCTAACATTTTAGCAAGCTATGAATTCATTGGACACTCTTTTGGTTTATTCAAGTCTTCTCCAGACTAAGCTATGGACTTATCTAAAAGACACAAACTCTTATAGTCTATTACTTTGGATTTGACTAGTAGCTATGGACTCACCTAGTCTATAGCTACAAACTCATTCAAGATTTGATTTCACTCACCAAAGCATTCCACCTAGCCTAGTAACCTTATTATAAACTTATTCAAACATCCATGTTTCTTGAAACAAGTTGATATGGAATTGCTTTGGACTCTATCAGGGTTGTTATGGATTTGGTTTAGAATCCATCAAAACTACTACAGAGATTCTTCATACTCTACCAAAATCACTCTAGACAATTCCATTTCATCTTTTTAGCTTTCAAAATTAAATATCTATACTTGAAGATTGTTTTGATCACTTACTATATATATATATATATATATATATATATATATATATATATATATATATATATATATTCTTTTCAAGGAAAATAGATCTAGTGGATCTAAGAAGTCATTCGTAGTAGATATGTAGTGGATTTTGAAACAGATGGATCTTTCTATTCCAAATTATCAATTTCCTATTTTGAAGAACCACTAAAATTAGGTGATTTATCTTGACAAGAGAATATTGACTACTAAGATCTATAGATCTTCTACTAAAACATTATATAAGTAAATCTACATGTCTTGATAAAGAAGGAGATTGAAAAATAGATAATGTATTGTTGTTCAATTCCATCATAATTACTGTTACATTTATATAATTTTCTTCAATTAATGAAGAAAGTTTCAATTTCTAAGTACTAAGTCTTCTTCCATTCATGTTCCCAAAATGAGTAAAGGGCCCACTCTCCTCAGGAATTAGGAACATATTTATATATGGTATTTTATGTATTTATAGTTTCTAGCAATTATAAATAGAATTAAAAACCTAGAGGAAATTATCTTTTAGTTTTAAGAGTTAATTCAAGATTTCAAATTAATGTGTTTGCTTTCAACATATTTTTTACTTCCAGTAAGTGCGTATACTTTCAACACATTGTTTACTTTTAGCAAGTGTGTTTATTTTTAACAGATTATTTACTTTTATCAAGTGTTTCTATTTTCAGTAAGTGTATTTATTTCAGCAAATTAGATTATAGAGTGTCTTAATTCTACAAGTGTGTTCATTTATTACATAAGCAAATATTTTATAGAATATATTAGATTAGACATTTAGAAATACAACAACGCCTCAATCATATCTATAAGACCTAAAACCATAAGCCTTATTAAAAACATTTTTGGACACCACCCCTAGTTTGAATGACATCAATAGATCAAGTTTACTAAATCAAGGGATCAATGACACCCATCAACACAAACTTAGAGTGAGGAACACTCAGCATGTGGCAAAAAATTATGTGGTAAGTGGAGTTTTGACTAAAATATATAAATCTCAAATTTACTAGATGGTCCCAAGTGTGTCTAAGACAAGGACACAATCACATCAAATGAATCCAAACCACCTAGATTACTATGCAAGGGTCTTTTCCTTTTCATAGTGATTCTAACTGTGTACTTCTTAGTGGATTTCGATGTCCGACTATCACATGGCTTAGGTGCCCATTAGGATGGTTAGGCTAACCATCACCATTAATTCATCCAATAATTTTCACTATTTATATACCTCAGGGTGGAATGGGGTTGGTACGATGCTAGGAGATGAAACCCTAGGTCAACACACCCATAAAGAACTCATGGGGAGGTGATGAACTAATACCCACAAGCCATTGCATAATAATAAATAAATGAAAAAGGAAAGACTTTAGAGGTCATTTTTAGGTCACCCAAGTCACTTGGAACTTGGGGAGAGCATACGTGAAATTATTTTTGACATAACTTTTCAAAAAATGATAATAAACTAAGCTCTTTTGGTCACCTGAATTCCCTAAAGGGGATAGGGTGAGAGCATACACGTAATAGCTTGTAATTTTATACAAACAAAGAAACTAGTCTAAGAACTTTAAAATTTAGCTAATAATGAAAAACAAACATAAAGTGTAAAAAATCTTAAGATCTCTAACTAAAATATGTATTCCTCTTAATAGCACTAAATCAAAGTGTGATTGAAATTTTGACTCCTTGGCCTTGTTTTCACTTGTAAAAACTTTAAAAACAACTAAAAGATAAATACAACTAAGTGGATTTTAAGCACCAAACAAAATGTATGTGAGATTTTAACAGTGTTTAGGATTTTCTCTCTCCACTTTAGGTCCTACAAAATGTTATGGAATTTACCTTCTTAGAAGCCCAAAAATAAGTGAGTAAACAAAAAATTATTTTGATCTCTCATATTTTTGGTTTTGTCTCAGATAAAATCATCACTCATCATATAGAGATCAATGTTGATTTTTAAAATTGATGTTGATTTAGTCAGATCATCGACATTTCTTGTAGAAACATAAAAAAACTCTATTATGAAATAAATATAGTTAATAAATAAGTTAGGAATCAAAATTTTCATGGATATGCAAGAGGAAATGTTAGAGAGAAATCAAATTGATAATTAAACATAAAAATTACAACCAACATATCAATAACAATTAATTTTATCTATGTTCCTAACTTATCCTATTTTTATGCAGAGATCATGGTCGATTCCTACAATCAAAAATGGTTTGCACAATCATCATCGATCCCTGCAACCTTGTTAAAAAAATTTAAAATTCAAAGTTAAAAATCTAAACTTGAAGATTTAAATGCATCTATTAGAAAAACTAAATCTAGCATATCAATCTCCTTGGCTATACGAGATGCTTGGTCCCATCAAGCATGCCATTATATACCTTAGGAGTTTGAAGAGTAAACAATATGTAGATTAGTATCTTGTTAGTTCAAATGAGAGAATATCAAGCATAAAAATTCACTAAGACTAAGCACTCTTACCTAAGAACTAGGGGGAGCATAACACAATAAGCAAGATCTATAAATAGAGATGAATTCAATACGATTTTCTTACCTCATTTGTTGCATTTGATTCTTACTTGTTGGCATAAGGATGTTCATGCTCAGCCTATGATGATTATAGTCTTATATTAATGTTCTTTAATGGTGGTAGCATCTCTCTAATAGTCACTTGTCGCTTGGTGTAAAGTTTGGCATAAAGTGGGCATTATAACACTAATCTTAAAGGCTTTAAGAAGGTATTCTAGCATAATAACTTTACACACAAAATCTTGTTAAATAATGGTGTGGAAAATTATATTTATATCTCAAAGAACTAACTTTAACTATAGGGAGGTTAGGTTAAATTCTAACTTGGGTTGAGTCTAAATTAATCTAGGTTGGATCAGTCTAACTCTAGGTGAGGTTAAGTCATGCATGATAGCCTGACACCTAGTTTTAGATATTTGTGAGGCATGACAACTCACTTTAGATATTTGTGAGGTGTGAGTCATATTTTAGAATATTTATGAGATGATAAATCACTTTATTAGCTCACTTGACATTTGACTTAATATTTGGATAAAAATTCTTTTTTTGGTAAATGAAATTCATTAATTTGATTTGGAATTTTTGTTTAGGCAACTTAATTAAGATTTAAAATATAATTAGTTTTTCTTGGCGATTTATAGATTTTGATAATTGTTTAAATGTCTTCAATTAATAGCTTGACATGCTAGAAGTGTCAAATTACTAGGTCATAATTTGACTAGGGTTAGAGCTAAACTACGTTAGTGATGCATATAGGGTAATACACCAAATAAGATAGCCTCACCATATTTTTGGGCAATTATATCCCTTATGTAGATGAATTTTAAAAATTCAAGGGACTTTTAGGCTTAAAATGTGTTATTTGATATAAAGTGAATTGAATCCCAATTTAGACATGAAAGTGGCCAAAACTAAGTGTCTATATATGTTACCTAGAGGTGAAGTAGAAGGTGCATTGGATGAGGGATTTTATTGAATTGTGTGATTGATTTAGATGGGTTCATCAAATATGGGCTCATAAAATATGGGTGGGCCAACAAATGCTTAGAATTGGGATGTTGGTGTATAATTGATATGATTAGTTTGACCTTGATTTATCTGTAGAAGAGTTTGATCATGATTTGGAAAGGGATCTTGATATATCCACTTTTTTTTATTCTTGGATGTGGATGCACTCCATTCTTGGGAAAACGATGTTACTTGGAGTGGTGATGATAGAATATGGTTAGATTTTGGTGGCTTAGGGGCCTAGTTGGTAGGGTTTTGATTAGGTGATTATTGGTCATGCAATTATTGAATAGGTTTTGGTTGATTTTGGGATTATCTCTTGTTTTTTTATTAATTTTAGGATTTTTACTCATCAAAATTTTTCCAAAGTTGGTAAAAGTGTAGTTTTCATGGCTTAAGATCCACACAAGAATGGGATGGTTGATGGCTAGATCATGAAGTGTTGGATTTATTTGATAGGGGTAGGATATGGCTAAGGGGCCTGATGGGTATTATATCTTTGATTGGGTTATTATTGTGGGATTTATTAGGTGATAAAGGCCTTGATGTTGAAGTATGGATACAAGATGCTATATCTGCAACCTGCTGGCTAATCTATTGGATTTCATCAAATATTATTTAATTATGGAGAGGGGCTACTAGAACTAGTTTCCCTTTGTAGTTAACATAGGGGATATCATGAATGGGATTGTAGGGGTCTCTCCTCTATCTCACTAAATTAGAAATGTAGTCTCTACTTTATATAGGATCAAGGATTGATTGGGATAGGGAGGGTCGAATATCTATAGTCTATAGTGGGCCATCTATAATTCTTTGGGATGTCAAGCCCCACATTTATATATGGGGCCTCTATCTATATATGATGTCCCTCACATTGGCATGGAATAATTATGCATAATCAGGTTATGTATGCACCCATATATATATGATATATAGGAACCTAGATATATAGTTCATAGCTAGGGCCATGCCATAAATATAGGGGGTTGGGCCAAGAAAACTATATCATGTGGCTACACTCTAGTCAAGCATCCCGAATATCAACCCTAGCTATTGAGGGGTCACACTCTAACATTTTAGTTGTCAAAAGTATCTGTTCAGGTGGTAATGTCCCCCTCCTACTCTATATAGATAAGGAAAGGGCTTAGATGGTGAAGAGATAACTAGTATATGGGAGATTTTATTGGAATGTCCATGGATTTTGGTTGAAAGGGTTGTCATTATTAAGATCTTGATTAAGTTGATTTTGACTCAGTATACCCTATTTGAGTGAGCCATGTAACCAATCACTCAATTATTTATATGGTGTACTAAAATAGTGCATATTGATCCCCCTAAACTCAAATGAAATAACCTAATCTAAATTTAGACTTGATACATGCCTATTTGAGTGCCTTTGTAACCAATCACTTGATTGGTTGCACATAACACTTAAAAAGGGTATATCATTCCCCTAATCACAAATGTGACAAAATAAAGTAAATTAAGACTTGATATTTCATATTTGAGTGCCTGGTGCAACCTATCACTTGATTAGTTGCATGAGGAACTCAAATAGGGCATATCAAGCCCCTAAATATAAATGTGATAAGCTTCAATATAAATTCACATTTGGCCTACCCTATTTGAATGCCCCATGCAATAAAGGACTTCAAAATTGATATTACCTATTTGAGTGCCACATGCAACTAATCACTTGATTAGTTACACAAGTCACTAAAATAGGGCAAATGGAGCCCAATTAATAAAAATGTGATAACCTAGGGTAAATTCACACTTGATATTCCTTATTTGAGTGCCCCATATAACTAATCACTTTATTTATTGCATGTGGCACTCAAATAGGAAATATTGATCATGTTAAGTACAAGTATGATAACCTAATGTATATTTAGACTTGATATGCCTTATTTTATTGCCCCATGAAACAAATTTCATGATTAGTTACACAAGGACAACCTTGCACTTATAGATAAGCTTTAAGATTATAAGGTGTGCCTATTGTGTTATCATGTAGAAAGTAAACCAACACAAATTAAAGTAGTCAGAAGATTGATACTTGTAGGAAATATAACTTGTACTCAATGGGAATGAATAAGGGAAAAGTATATGGATGAAAAATGATACAACAAGGTTAGGAATTCACATTCATATAATCAAGAGGGGAAACACTTCCTTTGATTTACCTAGACTAAAGGGGTGAATATAATTCATATGAGAAAGGTAAGATAATCAAACATGATACCTGTCACTATGATTGTATATATCACCAACCTAAATCTAGATTCACATTTTACATATTTATGCATAGAATATAAGAAGGTAGTTACTATTATCAAAAATTAAAAAAAGAACATAACTGCACATGTCTTTTCACCTTCTTACCATAAAATGGTTTAGCTTCTTCCAAGTGTGTGTGAATTGACCTCTTCAGTTGGATAGTTACTCTAAGGGATTCCCTAACATGTCATTGAACTTAAAAGTTCCATCTAGAAATCTGCATGGATGTAATGTGACAAAAATATCCATGTATTGTGCATGAGATGTAGCATGGGCTTTGCTAGGTGCAAGAGGCTCTATGCAGAAGTGAAGTGCCACCGAAAAATGTAGTGATGCATAATAGTTTTGCTAAGTGCAAGATGATCCATGCATAAGTGTTGTGATATTTGTCTGTACATGAAATGAATGCGGTGCAAAAGACTCCAAGTTGAGTTGTGCACAATCTTTGTATGTGTGAAAAGGATAAGTGTATGCCCCTATATAATTATGCACAAAACACCAACATGTTACCTCTAGATACATCCTAACTTCACCCCTTATGATATGCAAACTTTATTTACTAAATATAGCTCAATGACGTGTTGTAAGTCAACCTAAAGTCACCTAAAAGGTCATCATAATGTCACATGTTAAATTCATCTATTATAAAAACACCCTAATGTCACCCTCTAGAGATGTCTCCCTCACGTGACTTGAAATTTGACTTAAGGGTTATAATTTTCAAAAAATAAAAGCTTATGTGATTTTAATATAAGTTACATGTGACTTTAAAGAGTGACTTTTTATGGTCTAAATTATGTAATGTATATGTGAATTCATGTGTCAATATCTTCTCACCTCTCACTATCTCTATTAAATGTGAGATTTATAAAATTAATTTTTAGTACACCTAAAACTCTTAAAAATATCATAAATCAATATAAACAGTTTGAAAACCTAAAAAATGAACATTGGTTTCCCAAACAAACGTCACATGTAAAAGTTACACCCACAGAACCATTTGTTCAATTATAAAATTAATGACGTGTGCCTAAGGCCAAAAAGGGTATAATTGTATGAAACTTAACAAGGAAAGTTATAACAGTTGAGTTGCTCCTTGAATAATTTTCCCCAACATCGTGTGGATGTACCATGTAGATGCCCACACACCAAATGGATAAAGGCTTGGCCAAGCCGAAATTTTCATTTCTCTTCCCTATGGTAGTGGGACCTGTAGTTTTAGTTTGAAAAATTTTAGTAGAGCTTGGAAGTTGCCTACCATGTCGATGGCATCTTCTGCGGGACCTTTGCTTACTGGACAGTCGCAATAAAAGTCCTCAGGAAACATCGATCGAGTAAGGAATGTCAGGATCTAGACAAGAATAGTTGATTACTTTTGCAAGCAACTAAATTCGAAATTAACACAAAATTGAAAGCAACTAGAAATCAGAACAACAAAGAATCAGAGATACAAGAAACCAATGAAAACTTGTATTAAACTCTTGGAAATACAATTGAAGAAATCTCTCTATCTTCTACACCTCTCAGATGTACAGATCTCTTTCCCTCAAGAGTTCTCTCACTATCAATTACAAACACAATTCAGCTACTTGAATTGCCTATCTTACACCCTTACTCTGATACAAAATTCATTCACACTTTCACACCCTACAAGCTATGAAGATCTATCCCTCTTATATAGACTTAGGGATCATGAGCAATGCATTTACAACCATTAGATACACCTCCTAATCTAAGGCTCAAATCAGTCATGCTAAAGATAGAGACACAGACTCAAGACTAATAGTTAATATTATCATGCAAACATTCTGTTCATCCATGACAATAGCATTCTGGAACACACAGGTGACCGACATCGGTCCCTACCAGTCTGCACATGACCGATGTCGGCCGATCTATAACCGACGCCAGAAGCCTCCAGTCGATCCGTGACCAACGTCAGTGAATGTGTAAAATAGCAACCTTTAGCATTCACTCATTGGTGAAGCTTTTAGCTCCACACCTTAACAATCTCTCACTTGGAGATAAACAGCTGCACCTGTACCTGTACAGCAACATCTTCTAGCTTCTCCATATTCAAACTCAATCTTGAAGACTAACAGAAGTTGAATGAAGATTCAACTTCTCCTTTGTTACTAGCTTGGTTAACATATCCGCAAGGTTCTTATCTGTATAGATCTTCTCCAGCTTCAACTCACCATCCTCCAATACCTATCTAATGAAGTGGTACCTAAGCTATATATGTCTGGTTCTTGAGTGAAAGGCTAAATTCTTTGCCAAATGAATTGCACTCTGACTGTCACTATACAATTTGCAACTCTCTTTCTCCTTTCCCAACTCTTCCATGAACCGTGTCATCCATATCATCTCTTTGCTAGCCTATGTGACTGTAATGTATTCTGCCTCTGTAGTAGACAAGGCAACAACCTTCTGCAACTTTGAAATCTAGCTAACCACCATTCCACCAATAGTGAAAACATATCCTATGGTGCTTCTCCTGCCATCTAAGTCACCTGCCATATCTGCATCTACATAACCATGTAGAGAAGTGTTTGAACCTCCATAGCACAAATGCCTACTACTGGTTCCTCTCAAATATCTGAGAATCCACTGAACTGCTTTCTAGTGTTCCTTTCCTAGATTGGCCATGAACTTACTGACAACTCCCACTGCTTGGGCAATATCAGGTCTAGTACATACCATTGCATACATCAAACTCCCCACTATGCAGAAGAATATGGAACTCTACTCATGTACTCTACCTCATCATGTGATTTAGGACACTGTTCTTTACTCAACTTAAAATGTCCATCCATAGGTGTACTTACCGATTTTGCATCCTGCATATTAAACCTCTCCAAAACCTTGTTCACATAATCCTCTTGAGACAAAATCAACCTATGATTTTTCCTGTCTCTCTTGATACTCATGCCAAGGATTTTCTTTGCTGATCCCAAATCCTTCATGGCAAATGTGTGAGCTAATTTCACCTTAAGCTCATTAATATCCTACATGTGTGAACTTGCAACAAGCATATCATCTACATACAATAATAGGATAATATATCTACCGTTATCCAATCTCTTAAAATACACATAATGATTAGATTAACACCTACTGAAACCATGCTCAGTCATAAACCTATCAAATCTCAAATACCATTGTCTAGGAGCCTACTTAAGACCATATAAGCTCTTCTTCAACTTGCACACAAGGTTCTCCTTACCTTTGACCTCAAAACCTTTCAGCTGTTCCATATATATTTCTTCATCCAAATATCCATGAAGAAACACTATCTTAACATCAAGTTGCTCAAGATGAAAATTCTCAATAGCAACTAAAGACAATACAGTCCGTATAGAAGTCATCTTAACTACAGGAGAAAAAATCTCATCAAAATCAATACCTAGTTTTTGTGCAAATCCTTTTACCACCAACCTAGCCTTATATCTCATTTTTCCATCCTCACCTTCCTTTAGCCTGTAAACCCATCTATTCTTTAGTGCTCTCTGTCTGATTGGCAACTCAACCAAATCCCATGTTTGGTTCTTTTCCAAAGAATCAATCTCCTCATTGATGCCAAGCTCCCACTATTTTTGAGTTTCTACCTGCATTACTTCATCAAAACTCTCTGGTTCTCCACTATTAGTGAGTAACAAGTAGAATAATGAAGGGGAATATCTAATTGGAGGTTTACTTACCCTTTTTGACCTCCTCAAGGGCGTTTGAGACTCATTCACTACTTGCTGTCCACCCAAATTCTCTGTTAGTGATCGATCTCAGTCATCTCCAAGTCTGTCCCTGACCGACGTCGGTTCTACCTGATCGACCTCGATTCCTGTCTGGCAGACGTCAGTGTCCTATCTGAGCTGACATCGATTTTTGATATGACTGATGTTGGTTCCTGACCTGATCGACATGTCAGTGTTTATGTTTTTTTGGAAGTGATTTTTTATGAGCTCATTTTGGACCACAATCTCGTCCAAATCTCCACTGCCTTGCTCAAAATCTTTTAGCTTCTTGATCTGATCACTGTACATCACTTTCTCATTAAAAACAACATCATGGCTTCTAATTATTTTGTTAGTTCTTAGATTTCACAACTAGAATCCAAAATCTCTAGAGCCATAACCAATAAATGTGCACCTCATAGACTTAACATCCAACTTCTTTCTATTTTCCTTATCAACGTGCACAAAAGCTTCAAAACCAAAAATTTTGAGAAATGAAAAATCTACCTTTTTACCTGTCCAGGCCTCTTCTAGAATTCCACCATCTAGTAGCAGTGCAAGGTCCTCTGTTAATTAGGTAAATCATAGTATCTACAGCTTCTACCCAAAACTATAAGGGCAACCTAGCATGCAACCTCATACTCCATGCACGCTCCAATATTATTTCTGTTCATCTTTTCAGCAACTCCATTTTGTTGAGGTGTCCTTGGAACTGTCCTTTGCCTGCATATTCCATTCATAGAACAATAACTTTCAAACTTATTGCTACAGTACTCACCACCATTGTCAGATCTAAGGCACTTCAATCTCATACCTGTTTCATTCTCAACTAAAGCTTTCCATTTCATAAACATGCCAAATACATCAGATTTCTTTCTTATACAATAGATCCATACCTTTCTTGTAGCATCATCAATGAAAGTAACAAAATATTGTGACCCTCCAATAGAAGCTACCTTAGCCGGTCCCCACACATCTGTGTGAACAAGCTCTAACTTGTGCTTCCTCCTTGTTGGTCAAGTCTTGAGAAAACTCACTCTCTTCTGCTTTCCAAAAATACAATGCTCACAAAAATCTAGATTTATGCTTTTCAAATCTGAAAGCTTACCTTTTGACTTAAGAACTTTCATTCCCTTCTCACTCATGTGGCCGAGCCTACAGTGCCACAACTTTGCATATACATCTAAAGTAGATAATACAAAAGGAGAATAATCAGTAATACAATTACATAAATATAGAGTACCTACTCTCTTACCTCTAGCTATAATAAGTGCACCCTTGGTAACCTTCCAAGATTTAGCTGTGAGAGTTACTGTGCAACCCTCATCCCCCAACTTTCTTACAAAAATTAGATTCCTCTTCAAGATGGGAACATGCATGACATCCTTCAACACCCATGTGTTGCCATTCTACATTTTTAGCTATACTTTTCCTTTGCCAACCATTTTTCAAGGCTCATCATCCCCTAAATAGACTTTTCCAAAATCTCTCTAGACATAATCACTAAAATATTCTCTATTTGGGGTTGCATGAAAAGAGGCACCAGAATCTAAAACCCAAGATTATATTCTATTATCCAAAGAAAGTGAAAGAGCATCTTGTGCAACCATACCTGTAACTTTTACTTCTTCTTTACCTTCATGCTGATTCTCTTCTTTAATCGGTGACCAGTAATCTTTCCTTGTATGCCCAATCTTTCCATAATTCTAGCAGGTTATCTTTCTTCCATTTCTAGATTTGGATCTTCTCATATTTGACTTAGACCTTGATCTCCCATGCTTGCTCTTCTCTTTTTGCCTTCCCCTGCTTTCAATACTCAATGCATTACTTGATGATTCCCCTGTGCTTTTCTTGCGAACTTCCTCATTCAAGATTACACTAACAACATCATCAACTTTCAAAATATTTGTAGCAGATGCAATATTACTAACTACCATAACCAAACTATGCCAACTTTCAGGTAAAGAGCATAAAATTAAGAGAGCCTTAATTTCATCATCAAAAACTATTTTGAATGAATTCAACTGATTTACTATAGCATGGAAATCATTTAGATGACTAGACATAGATCCACCTTCCTGCATTTGCAAATTAAATAGTTGCTTCATGAGATATACCTTATTTGAAGCTGAGGGCTTTTCATATAAATTTTCCAAAGTATCCATCAACTCTATCATTGTCTTTGCCTGTGACAAGTTGGAAATCACAGAAGATGCCAGGCTCAACCTTATGGATCCTAGAGCCTTTCTATCAAGAACATTCCATTTTTCATCTTGCATATCTATGGGTTTGCATGAAACCCCTCCCAACAATAAGTACAGATCTTTTTGATATAGATAATCCTCTATCTGCATCCTCCATAATTGATAATTCTTGTCGTTAAACTTCTCCATTCTTAGTTTGCTTTCTTCTGCCATTTCTAACTCCCACTTAAACAGAAATCCCTACAGAAACCCCTGTGAGTGTCCTATAATCAACACACACTAAACAAATCTGAAACCACCTGTTAGTGAACCTGAGCTCTGATACCACTTGTCAGGATCTAGACATGAACAATTAATTACCTTTGCAAGCAACTATAAGTGGAATTAAACCAAAATTGAAAGCAACTAGAAATCAGAACAGTAAAGAATCAGAGATACAAGAAACCAATGAAAACTTGTATTAAACTCTTGGAAATACAATTGAAGAAATATCTCTATCTTCTACACCTCTCTCAGATGTACAGATCTCTTTCCCTTAAGAGTTATTTCACTATCAATTACAAACACAATTCATCTACTTGAATTGTTCACCCTTTCTGATATAGAATTCATACACACTATGCATACAAGCTATGAAGATCTATCCCTCTTATATAGACTTAGGGATCATGCGAAATGCAATTACAACCATTAGATACACCTCTTAATCAAGGGCTCAAATCAGTCCTGCTAAAGATAGAGACGTAGACTCAACACTAACAATTTAACTAATCATGCAAACATTCGGTTCATTCCATGAAAATAGCATTCTGGAACACACAGGTGACCGACATCGATCCCTGCCAATCTGCACATGACTGACGTCGACTGATCCATAACCGATGCCGGCAGCCTCCAGTCGATCCTTGATCGACGTCGATGACTGTGTAAAACAACAACCTTCAGCATTCGCTCATTGGTGAAGCTTTTAGCTCCACACCTTAACAAGGAATTGACACGTCTCTATAATAGCTGTCTGCAACATATTTGTTGTTCCTTAAATCAATTGAAATATTGGTTTTTGCAGCCTAAGTCTTCTACTTTTTTATCAAAGGATAGCTGTACTTTGGAATTCTTGCTTTACAGTAACAATGGCTAAAGAGAGTAAAGTATGTATCACCTGCGAAGATGTGGCATGGAAGGAGGTCTACAGTGACGTTTTACTTGTTTTTTAAGTCGATTAACAACTTTTTAAGGCAAATATTAACAATTAAAACTGAAAAGTGCACTTTTATTAATAAGCAATATACTATATTTAATATATTGAGGAGTGTTTAGAATAAAATAAAATTGAAAAGCACATTTTTATTAATAAGTAATATAGTTTATTGTTGATTGTATCAAAAATATGAGTGCAAATGTTACATCTCAAATTACCAAAATTAAATTTAGGTAAGTCTCGAGAGAGCAATTACATCACAACATTGAAAAATAAGTTATAATGAAAAAGGCATGAGTACAGTTCAATAAAAAAAAAAGTGATAAAATCTAAAATTGAAAAAAATCAAAGAACAAGGCCATTAAGTAGCAACAACAAACATGGTGACCGAAGGAGATGGAGAGGGAAGACTATCTGAGTTGGCCCCCTAGTGACTGTATCTGTAGAATCTGTTGTGTCAGTGATGAGTTCCCACCCATTTGTTTGTTATTTTTATTCACAATACTCCCCCTGCAAAGAGGGGAGGGGGGGACGGCAGGGGGGAGAGGATCAAGATGAGGGGAAATGACAAGACCTAGGTGAGGAATCTTGTCTTGGGGAGGAGCCCCCCAGCCACTACCACCATTGTGCCCAAGCCGATCAAACACACCACTCTTGTGAGAAGGTAAAGGCTGCCAAGGATGAAGAGAAAAACTTTGTATGCTTCTAGAGCATCGTAGCAAAAATCCATGACGCCAATCTTGAGAGGGAGACATGCAACATAGAGGACCCAAAGGTTCACAATTCACTGTAGAACACTTCCTCTGTGGTCCAAAAGGCTCTAAAGGTGCTCCACCTCCAGGGAAATTTTATTAACTCTCAACTCTTTCATGGTATCAGAGTGGTCTCTAACAACAATTATTCAGCATCTTAGCTTCTCCTTACTCAACATTTGTTTTTGGAGGAATTCCCTTTTTTTGTGGTTTTTATTACACGTAAATTTTGGAGATTGAAGGAGTAAATCAAAGCTTACTAATGTATCCATATTATCTGAGAAAGACATGATCACCTCCAATTTCATCTCAGTTGAATATCAGAGACAAGATTTACAAAGTTTTTGCAAATCCGACTTTTAGTTAAAAAAGACTGATCTTTTTTTAATTGTGAGAAAACTATAAATAGTTTCTTGGAAAGTTTTTTGAGTTTTGTGCGCCTTATTCTCTAATTTCTAGAACATTTTGAAATTCTAAATTGTATTAAGAATTGCAAAAGTTTTTAGAGTTTTACTAAGCAATACTATTCAAAACAAAAATCCTTGTGGGGAGGTTTTTTAATAAAAAAATATCCTTAGACGATTTTTTGATTTTTTTTTGGGTTAAAAAAAATATTTTAATTTTTATAAATCAGATCTTCCTTCAAGTAGCCATTATCCAGTCATTTTACATTTTTTTGCCAACCATTCAAGACGCATAGCATTTATTTTATAACATTGTTGGGGCTCTTGCGACAACTTGACAAGCTGATACACCGGTGGGATAAGCCCTACACATCTCATTGCCCTGCACATTAATAGATCAAGAGATCGAATCCAACCCAAGGTCTTTAAATCTTATACTTGCGCCCGACAAGTAATACCATTTGAAAGATCAACATATCTATTAAAAAATGGCAGATGCACTCAACGGAGATGAAACTGCTCCTTTCTTTGGATTTCTGGGAGCTGTAGTAGCTCTCATTTTCTCATGCATAGGATCGACCTATGGTACAACGAAGAGTGGAGTCGAAGTTACATCAATGGGTGTTATTAGACCAGATCTTGTGATGAAATCTATACTGCCAATTGTTATGGTTGGTTTACTCGGTGTTTATGGCGATCATTGTTGTGTCCTCCTTCAATGTCGGTGACCAACATGGCTTGTAGATATGCCTGCGAGCTCATGAACTGCCTTGTTGTGCCTTATCTCACTGATGAGTGTTATTACCTGTTAAAAATGTGGTAACTGTTGTCATATATATTTCACAAAGATTGTTTGGACAAATGGTTTGATCATCATCATAGCACCAACCCTCTGTGCCGATCTTGCCTTATGCCAAAATTTGATGACACAAAAATAAATTATGAATAATCATCATCATGGGTTGTGGATAAAATCTCGTATGTATTTGCTAAAGATTTAATCTGTATCATGTCATAGCATTTACAAGATTAGAATCTGAGCACGAGATCTTCGGTGCTAGCATGATTTCTGAGATTAATCTTTCCTCTCTACGTCTCTCCTAGTTTTTCCATGGAGACCTCCAACGCTATAGTCCTCCCATCACCATACATGGCCTTCTCCTAGGCATGATGGCATTTTACAGCGATTTGCAACTCTGTGTGGATATATAGACTAGCATTTGGATAAAGGCATAATTGGTTAATCAAACCTAGGGTTTCCTCTCTCATGGCGATGCTTAGTTTCTTTCTCCCTTGCTAAATCTAAGTTAAAACCTAAAAATTTGTTACCCTAATAGCTACTTTTTTTAAAAATGAGACTTAAAACAATTAAAGCTTTTTTAATTTAAATTGAAATTGCTTTATTTTTGTTCATTAGGCCTTTCATAATTAGCTATGTATTTACCCCTTAAAGTGGATTTATTTGTCGCTTTAGAGATTATAAGGGTGTACAGGGGCACATTTTTTGACTTTAGTTGTCTTGAGGAGGTCAGTGGCTCTGTTTCAGTTTCAACAAGTTGCTGGAATGCTATGTTTGTCTTGCAGATCTTGGAGCATTTAAACTTTTGGTACAATTTTAATTAAAATAGGCTATTTATGACAAGAACTTGATTGTGTAATAACTTTTGATCGATACCTCAAAATTAAATACCATTTTTTACAAAAGTTTATTTTTTTAAATTTTTCACGCATTGATGATATTTTTTTGGTAAATGCATTAAATTTATAAAGTGCCATATTCAGGGGGGTTACTTGTAATATGGGCCATACTACTTTATACATTGTACTTCATACACCAATTGCTCACATGTGGATGCATTTTTAGCTATGCCCAACCTCCCTATTCTAAACATGCACTTATAGGTTGTCATTTTTAGTAGTTGATCATTTTAGGTGTATTTTTTGCATACATGATGACTTTTTTTGCCATTTGCCACACTCTTCTATCAACCCAGAACATGCTCTATTCTAGTTTGTGCATTGGCACCTTGACACACTTGTAGTTTGTGTCATGTCTCCATCAAGGACCCTTTCTTAGCACCTTGCCTTCTTTTATAGAGAAAATTTTTCACTCCCTTATTTTTTAGAGCATCTTTTAAGATACTTGATGGCTTCTTTGATAGAGCGATAGTTTCCTTGATTTTTATTTGGTGTTTATTGTGACATTATTGTACTCACAATACTTTATAAAGTGGCATGGGAGGTTTGATGTGTGAGCTTTCTTATTTACAATCACAACCTTGTCTACCTTCATGCGAGTGTGCCTTATGTTTGCACACCCATTTTCAGTTGTTGGTACTTCTTCATGCCCCATTTGATGTAGCTAGTTCTTCTTCATGCACTATATTTTGACACAGTTTCAATGGACTTGTCATATCTCTCCCTTCTCATAATTATGGGGACCGGGGCAGGGGGAAGGGTCGGAAAGGTATCATGTTGTTAATTATGTCGAGGGGAGTAGGGGGACGGGGGCAGAGGATATCATGTTGTTGGTAACTATTGGTTCTAATGTTTCCTTGGTTTCAATTTGGAGTGAGCTATGTATCCAATTTTTATTCCTATGTACTAGGCAAATGCAACGACTAGTTACCCATGCATTTTGGTGAGATGGAACATTTACCATGTAGACACTCTTACATTCTTATTTTGAAGAGACCTTCCATCTTCAATTGATCAATTTATTTAGACTATTGGCACCTGTATTTTTGACTTACAATTTTCCATGCATTAGTTGAGTAGTGTTGTTGGGGTCACTCATGTAGATTTATGTGCCATCTGTATCTTCAACATTTAGATTTTACCTTGGTTTACGATCTGATCATTTTTCAGGTAGTGTCATTTGGGGCACTCATGCAATTTTTTATCTTCTTGATCCTGATTTTAGAGGAGGTTATTCTTTTAGCATTATAGCAGTCATCCTTTGATAGTTGTTTGTAGTTTATTCATGTTTCTTAGGTGTTAAGTGTGCCATACAAATAGAGTACTTCTTTGTACTTTCAACACTACTAAAAATCTTCTTGATTGGATTTATTCTGGTGAAGCCCAGTGTCAGTTATTTTTGTGATCGAGTAGTGGATTCAGACCACTTGTGTAAATTGAGTTCTTTTGTGATTTTGAGTAATTGGAGTGTAGACTACGTCAACATCATCTTTAGGAGGCTTTCTAGTCCTACCTTCTTTGTCTCTCTTTTGGGAGGGAGTATTTTTCCACTAGATTTTCTCCTTTTACTCTATTTTTTTAGAGTTACATTATATGTGCACCTCATCAAGCCTTGTTACTGTGACCTATTTTTTTATTTTTCTCCCACCTAATCTATGCTTAAATGTTAGTGAGGGTTTTACAAGAAACTAGGTCTTAAAAAGTGACTTTATGAATAAAAGGAAAAGTTCATTTATGAAATCATCACTTTTATTGATAAAATAAATCACTTTATAAAAATAAAGTAAATTTATAAAACAAATTTACTTTATGAAAAAAATCAAATTTATTAAATAACCCATGGTTGGATGAAGTGGGACCCTTTCGAACTTGTGTTGATCTGTTTACTTGTGGAACAAGAGTGGGATCTAGGCTTCACTGACAATTGACACTCTATTTGATTTGATATAACCAACTAACTGCTAGTTCACTTATACTAGTCATATGGGAATGAACACACATTTTCATGTCAAATCATAACTTTATGTGTTCATTTGTTGAGTATCAGAGTTTTATAAAACACTCTTGTGCCTTCTTGATGTCTTCCACCTCTAAGAATTCTTGGGTTACAAAACAAACTTCATAAACCATATGCAATTCAAAAATAAGTTCAGGAATGGGATAGTATCCAATTAGCTTATTTTCTATTTCTTCATAGAATATTTAGAGTTTATTGAACTTCATAATAGATGAAAAATTGTAACTTGAAGATGCCAACGACTCATTCTTGACCAACTCTGATAGTTGTTCTTTGAGTTACACTGTGGAATTAAATTGACTCTCATCATGAAATAAATAACAAGGGATTTATTCAATGAACTCTTGGATGTTGGATATAATTTTTTTTTTATTTCTTTGATGCTATCAAGTTTCAATTTTGCATTCTTGAGCATCTGTCTTCAGAAGTTGACAACATTGGACCACTTGACATGAAGATTGTGATGTTGACTCTTGAGAATTCCATCAATGATGAGTGAATAAAAACCTAACTAGATCATGTTGTGAAAATAAGGGAAGATTGATGCAATGAATGACATATCCCAAGCTAAATATTACTCAAATCATATCAATGTGTTTAATCCTATTTGAATCTTGTCAAATATACTCATGATGTCATCGATCAACTTCAATCCATGAACCAATATATTTATGACCATTCATTCATCATTTTGACCATGTTCCCAATTTATTTTGACACTAAAATCATGTTCATATATTTCAATGCAATATTTAGAGGTACTAGGACAAAAGAAGATACTAGTGGATTGAGAAGATGTTGAACATACACCACCAATTATTGATTTTCCTTTTTGTATCATGTTACTTGAGATTTATACTTATCCATGTGTTGAATGATCGCATTCAATGATTCTTGTGCATTTTATTTATCTTCTTCAATTGTATATCTTCCTATAATCACTATATAAAGTTGATAGTCTTCTATTGATATGTCTTCTTTATTTTTATTAGTAATGGGTGTTGCAATCTCTATAAATATGATTCCTTGTTTGTTCATGGTGAAATTAGAAATCACTTTGGGCTTCTTCATAAGAGGAGGAGGAGTTGACAAAGATTTGATTACTTAAAATTCAATAGTATATGGTTTGACATCTCTTTTTCTTTTCTTAATGAATTTAGAGAACCATGTCGATGTGTCAATGATGGGAGGATAACTCTAAATTACTAAAAAAAACTTCAATTTGGGTTTAAATTGAAGGAGATGATAGAAATATAACTAACACAAGTTGAATCAGTTATGCTTGTTGTAATATTCTAGGATAATCTAAGGATATGCCAATTGGGTCTTGATTGTTATCAAAGGCAATATATTATAGAGTAGTATTGGGAATCAATCTATGAGACTCTAGGCTAGCAGGAACATATGGAGAAAAATTAGAATGTGCGTTTTTGAAATGCTCTCTCTTTCTCGTTCATTATCCATGTTTACCTAAATATTGGTACAATGTTGAGTATCTTTTGGAATGATTTCATTGATAAATAGATTTCTATTATCAATTAACTCTATGGTGTTGACTTCTAGTGAAGGTCATTTCATAGAAGATGTTGATGACCTTGCATGATTAGATACTTCATCTTTTTGAATGGTCTTGGATGATATGTGACTTTGAGGTTGATTGTTTTCTGCTATAAATCATTATTTTATCCCTTTTGGTAGCCAATAAAGACTACATTATTTGATATTTTGTGTTCTATCTTCCACTAATATTGCTTCCCTTTTAGACCAATCGATGATAGGAATAGGCTATGAAGCAATCTCATTATAGGAAGGATTAATAAATTTTTACTTATCATTCATACTCCTCTAAGTACACTTTTTAGATTATAAGAAATTATTTGTCTTAGAGTCATTTTGGAATAATACTTAAGACACACATTGTCATCATCTTTACAATCTGCTTAATATTATTTAATTTGTGATTGACGATTATATTTTTCTCCTAAAATACCTTTAATGAATCCACTGATATCAAGTTTCCATATTTTGACGAATGGGTGAAGGGTCAGCATGACTATTTTGGTATCCCTTAATTCATCTTAGTGATATAAATTAAATTTATATTTCTTGATTGAAATTGAGAAATGAACACCTGTCTTATGTTTTTCTCCCAAGAAATGGTTTATTTCCACCAAATGTCAACATAGATCTATTAGAGCCCATTTTCCACTTATATAATTTGGAAATTTATATGGAATTCCATTGAATCTACCAACTCTAATGTAGGAGAAGTTAGGGAATTGGATAAACCAACTACCCCATTTGGTGATTGTATCCATTGATTACACTAATAATCTCTTATTGGGATGATTTTAGAGCATCCTGACCATGCGAAAGAGGAACACACCATTGACTCACTTGAAATATTTTTTACTAGATTTGATCTTGAGTTGAGGATATAAGTGATATACTTTGTTCAATCTTGGATCTATAACCATGTTGGTCTGTAGGATTATAAATATTTTTCTCCTAGTTATGATGTATACTAGGGATGAGGTCAAGTGTAAATAACCTATCATTATCACATTTAGCATTTGATTGTACATAACATCACTTATGACCTTTTACCAATAAATAAATTATTTTCCATGAAGGATAACTCATATGAACTAATAAATATATGTTTGGCAGTAACGTGTTGATGGGATTCCAAACACTCAAGTAAGGAGAGTGATGATGTCATCCACTTCTTGGAAAAATTCAATCATAGGAAATTCTTTAGGAAATATCTCAATATTGGCTCATTTGACGACCATCCAATGTCAATTCATGAATTTGGAGCATTTTAGCAGATCCCCATTGCATATTTTTTGAGAATACTCTTTGTTGATCTCAAAGCATTCTTCATAGTCTGGGATTTTAACAGTGTCTTCAATTTATTTAGGATTGATCAAGAGAATTGGCTCATTGTTGAAATTGAACACTCCTCATTTTTCATGATTATAGTGTTTTACAAATGTAATCACAAGTTTTTGGCACTACACTTCAAAATAAATGTCATGGCTTGAGGCAATCCATAGTCATATATTCACCTCATGAATATGATTTTTATCTTGGATATGATTTTATCATATAACTACTACATATTGACATGTCCATGGTTTGTGTCCATAATGTGCTCATATTCTGACTCTAGCACAAAAAATGGTGTGACTCATTGAAATTCATATCTAGTCCATTTGTGTTGATGTAGACATTATAAAAGAGTAAAAAAATATAAATAAAGTGAAACAATTGAAAACTACAATCTTCTCAAAGAAGGATGAGTTGACAAAGAGGGAAACAAGGTGTTAGGTCAAAGTCTCTGGGTCCACCTTTTACAAAGACAAATTTTGCATAAAAATGACTTTATAGAAGATAGCTCAAAAAGTAGGCTAGATTTAAAAACCACTTTTTAATGACTTGGAGATGATGATGTAACCTTAATCGAGCTATTTAAACCTAAAGAATAACTAGAAGACTTGATAAAACCACTTTCTTGTTTACTTTTTAAAAATACTCATTTTATTGCCTTTAAAAATTATAAAACCACCTTGAAGCTAGAAAAAACCTCTTTCAAATTATTGAAAACTATTTTATAATTTTATATAACCAAAATTTTGAATAATTATTTACCAAGAATGATGAATAGCTCTCAAAATCAATTATAATGCATTTATACCACCTAAAGTGGGTGCTATACAAAGAAATTTTTCGTTGCTTAACATTATGAATGCATGCATTATTTTTTATTTTGAAGGTTATTGAGGTGATTTTTTAGTCTTGCATGAGCTATTGGATCTTCAAAAACAAATGTGAGTATTCACAAAACCACTTCTTGCTTCTTGTTTAAAATTGTAAATTTTATTGCATGACAATCTTGAAAATTACATACAAAACTTGAAAACCACTTATTTTATGTTTTAATATATTTTGGATTCTTAAAAACAATTTAAAAATTCTTGATAACCACAAATTTGAAGAATAATTTTCCAAGAATGAAGTGTGCTTTTGAAAACTAGTTCAAAATTATTCACAACTCTTGAAATGGGATGTCATAGTGAGAGATTTGAAGCTTTTTGAAAATATAGATGCATGCATATTTTATTGTGTTGAAAGCTAGTGAAGTAATTTTTTGGTATTGAATGATATTTTAGAACTTTGAGATGATCAGGGAATCACACAAAATCACTTTTATGGCTTCTTTGAAATTTGCAATTCTTCATAGCTTTTAGGAGTTGTTTAAGGCTTCTTCACAAATTTTACAAATTCTTCAGTATTTATTCATGGATTCTTAGATGTGTTCAATATTTATTCACTTATTCATGTTTTTTTCATGGCTTCTTGGATTTCTTCATATAAAATGGTCATTCCATGATTTTATATTATTACCATTACTATTTCTTCAAATTGTTATTTTATTTATTTGCCGTAAGGAATGAAACACATAATAACTACATCTCCATAACATATGGGTCTAGAAATGATGGGAAATTAATGTTGGGAATTAGGAAAGGGAAGTCCAATTTCACTTTTCTAACTTCTTCTATGCACTTGGAATACTTCCTCAAATTTTCCACGCATGTTTGTGTGGAAGAAAACACCGCTTCTTCTATTTTGTAAATTATCTTCAAAAAGCCCACACCTTTAAAAAAATTCTTGTATTTTCACACATTTTCATACAAAATAATTTGTTTCCCCTCTTTAATAATAATCCTTTTTCAATAATTATTAAAAAAATATTCAATTAAAACTCTTTTATTCATTTGTTGAGTTTATTTTTTATAAAATGAATAAACAAAATGTTTTAATAACCTCCACGAGATCAAGAGGATGAGAGGGAGTGAGAGGTATGTCAATGGAACATATCTTAGGAATTCAAGTATTACATCAAAAATAACATTTGTTGTATCAGTGAATATAAATGTCATAATGAGAACTTTAGTTATAGCAATAACATGATCATTTGATGTAGAACTAGATGGGTGACATTGGTTGAGCACTAGGTTGCATTAGTGTCGTTGTTGACTCGTACATCATCACGATCATGCATACATAATTATTATTTGTAAAATTCCCTTGGAAAGAATAAAAACATGAGTCGTGGGTAACTAATTAAGTTAACAAGATCTCCAAAGGATGTTTCAATCGACCAATTTGAATTTTATTATAGGTGAGCTAGAATTTTGCATGCAAACTTTTGAGTAAAACACCTTCTAAGTTGGCCCAAAGAAAATTTGTTAGAAACTTCTCCAACTAATCATAGGCAAGTTTAGAATGATCCCAATAAGAGTAATTTATGTGGGTATCCATGAACACTTTGGATCAAACTTAAAATTTCCCTATTAGAGAAAGACGCTTGGTGATCCAATTCACATTTTTTTCACAACCATTTAAATCACATATAACCAAACCTAAAAGGGATATGCCCTAAAGGGAAAAATAATGCCCAAAATCTTAAATTTCATGCCCAATAAGATCCATTTCCATTGATATCCTTCCAATCAAGGAGGTTTTGGGGAAGGAACTACATACAACATTGAGTCTTTCTCCATTGAATAGAGGACACTAATGCAAGATAACAAATATTAAGGCATTCCATAAAATTCTTAGCTAAATCCTCATCCTTGAAAAGGGTAAGAAAATAATCATTTGCAAAATGTCCATTAATGAAATGTTGATCATAATGGGGGAGAAATGTGCCTTTCACCAATCCTCTAGACAAGTATTTGGCATAAATGTAGCTGAACCCTTATGTAGCTAACACATATAGTGAGGGATCTAAGGGGAATCCTTGCCTTATAAATTTGAAAATCCCAAATTTATGGTATTTTACTCCATTAATGGGAATGAAAGCTCCAACATCCTAAAATAACATGTTGATAGTATGGACAAAAAAAGGGCCAAATCGTAGAGCTTAAAGCATAATAATGATAAAATTACATTCAATATTATTGCAGACTTTCTTAAAGTTAATTTTCACAAACATGGATTTTTGAATAGATAATCTATTCCATTACATTCCTTCCTAGACTAACATAACATTTTCTAGAATATATCTTTATTGGATGAACCCTATTTGCTCACTTATAATAATGAGGGGAGGAAGATGTCTCAACCTAAGGGAAAGGGATTTAGAAATGATTTTATAAGAGACATTCAAAATGGTTATTGGTATCAAATTTTTAACAAGCTCAACATCACTATCTTTTGGGATGAATTTTATGTTACCCTAATTAATAAGAGTTCTTAGGGAATTAGAAAAAATAGATTTAAAATAAACTTTATGGAGATTAAGATCAACATTGTCCTATATGACATGAAAAAACTCATAGGTAAAACCATAATGTCAGGTGATTTATTAGAATCCCCTGGCCACTTCCTTGAGATCATTTAGAGAGAAAGGTCTATCACAAGAAACTCTCTGTGACTTAAAAAATTCACATGGAACAACTTGAAGAAATATCAAGAGTATTACTTCATGGGCTGAGGATGAAGGTTGAGAAATGAAAACCCCCTAATGGTGATGCATAAAATATTGTAGGATGTCAGGGACTTTAGTTAGCCTAACATTATCCCTTTGAATGTATTTGATCTGGTTTATAACTTCTTTGAAGTGGATAAGGGTAAATAATATTTTGGTAACTTTAAACCCTATTATCAACCAATGCATTTTAGCTCAGAGATGAGCTACACGAGCCTTATATGCTCCCTTAGTTTTGATCTTGTGTCTCCATTGAGCAACTTGAACTTGTAATATAATTTTGAGAAATGAATGATCAAGTTCATGTGAAATCCTATGAAATTCATGGTATAATGCTTCATGGGCATGTTTTCTAAAGATAATTAATTTCTTACCATACATATGTGGAAATTTTATAGTCTGCATAATAGAATAAGCCCACCAAACAATGCAGTCTATGGCCCGTGAGGATCTGGGTACCAGGTTATAGATCTAATTGATATGGCCCAAATTTCTCTCATGTTTAAGATGATATATGTTGAGATAAAACTTAAAGGTTTTGGTTTGAGGGGAGATTCATTCAATACAAAAACAAATGGGCTTGTGATAAAAAAGAATGGCATCATTTATAATAAAAACTTAGAAATAATTGGAGTTAAAAAAGGAAAACAAATCTTGCTCTGTGAATAAATCCCAATCTAGTATTTTAACTAATTTGTCATGGTTACATCTAAGTTTGGACCAAGTGAACCAAAAGTAAGTAAAATATCTTCTCTTATGGTGATTGGGATCAAATAGACCAAGATTATTACACATGTAAAACCATGTTTCTTGAAACCATACACATCAATACATAGGGAGACAACCTTCATTGTCTTTAGATTCCACCATATTGACATCCCCATAGAGAACCCAATGGGTGTCAGGGAGGAAGTCTGCCAACCACCTCAAAAGGAGAAACTTTTAATGAAATATTGGGAAGCATATAGGTTGGCCAACCCAAGAATATGACCATAAAAATAAAAAAGGGTCCACACTATCTGATGGGTGGGCTCATATCCCTAAGAAGTAATATTATGTGAAATATTTGTCACAAATAATTTGATAAATCCTTTGCAACTAGGCTCCTGATTGGACACCTAACAAATATCACCTGGCCATATTGTACTAGCAACATATTGAAGAAGAAAACCAAAAAAATCAGCTTATTAAAAACACAATATTTTCATATTACAATTTTTTTCACAAATGTTCCTAACAATATCTATGAATTAATTTAGTAATACCACAAACATTCCAAGAATAAATTATCATGGAGAAATTCATGTTATGTATATTTAAATTTTTTGTATGAGTACATATGAAATGCTTTTAGCGTATGTAATGTTTTGTTAACTTGTTGTGTAAAAATGATTATTGATGAGTAATAGTCACAAATTAATACTTATAATTTTGTTAATCAACCAAGTTTTATAACTAATTATTTTTTAAATGACTTTGTGCTCATTTTTTTTGTCATAGCTTGTTTGCACAATCTTGTATATATGTATGTTGTCCAAAAGATACTTAATTTAAGATATTTGATTATAAGTTGCATTTAGGTTTTTTTTTGGGGCTAAGGTATTTTCCCATATTGAAGAATATGATATATTGTTCTAATTAAATACATAAGTACTGTGACAAAACAATTTTTTTTAGAAAGACATACTACAAAGTAATTTTTTGTTGAATTAAGATTAACAAGTAACAAAACAAATAACATGTAATTTAATAATATTTTATTTTAATTCTATTTTGAGCAGCACTTAATCTTAAAATACAACTTTTGGTTTGCTAATACCTTGCTTACATTATGTAAAACATTATAAAAATCAATAACATATTCATATCTTAATATCATGGTCAGTTAGCTCAATGATGCATTTTCAAAAGACTAACACAATGCATTAAAAAATTCAAATATGTCAATAACATCCATACAACCTGATGTTATTCATTTAAAAGACATAAAGATATCTCTATTTAAGAAAACAACATATCTGGATATGTATTTCCTTTTGTGAAACATGCCATGATTAGGGTTTCATGCCTTAAGAAGGTCCTACTCTTGCATTTCAACACCTAAAAAGAAAAAAGAAAAATATTTTTTATATAACATCTTAGTTAATAGATAGACTTTTCAATACAAACAAGACAACCATATGTTTATTTAACTAGATAAACAAAGTTGTCAAAATAATAATATTATTTTTTGTAACCGATGAGATGGGGGTGTATTGGTAAAACAACTTTACTGTTAATACACCACCCAGGTTCAAATCTTAGATATATTAGAAGGTTGGTTGTGGTCATCTCCCTGGTATTGGCTCATTGTGGCCATGTCATTGGTATTGGCCAGTTATGACCATATTAGTGGTATTCGCTGGTTGTGGTAGTATTATTGATATTCACTAGTTGTAGCCATATTGTTGGTATTGGCCGGTTGTGGCTGCTGATATAATTGGTTGTTTCTCCAATCAAAATATTTGTACCTATCTAAAAAAAAAATTATTTTTTGTAGTGCATATCAGCCATCATTGACTTGGAGGTGATTTAAACATTAGATTGAATGGTAATTGACATTACAAGATGCATGTATTGTAGAATGTATCATTACAAAGTGATATTTCATGCACACAATCATATAATTTATAAAAATAAGTGAAACACATTTTTTATTAAAATGTAATCAATATCATTCCATAATCATGTTTAAGCTCTTCTCCTTCATGAACATAACATTATAAGAGTATGTTTGTTCTTGACTACCATGTTATGTTTGCCTAAGCTCATCATTAATTTTTGTGGGGATATTGATTCATGCACAGATGTGCCAATTCACAATTAAACATTAAGTTATTTTGTCACTTTGTGCAACCCATTTATTCATGTGCTTCCTGCACAATGCTAGGGAACATGTTGCACAAACTCCAGACTTTGATCCCCTTCACAATATTACCAACATCATGAATTCCTACATAATTCCAAGATCTATGTCATAGAATGAAAATACATCACTATGCACTTTTCCTAATAGTCACAAAGTTCCAAAGGTCTAATTGGTGAAATGATGAGTGGTCATGCCCCTTTTTTGTGAGGCAACACTTATGTTAGAGTAGGTTATTTACCTTAGTTCATGTTCACATAGGTATTTATTTATTTCCACCCACTTATGTGTGGATATTTTATTTATCTTATTTTAGATATTATGAGATATTAAATATTTATTTATTAGATATTATAAGGATAATTTTTAGTTATTTATATCATTTACAGATAGTTATCTCTTAGTCTTAGGTTTGATCTCTAACTTGATCTCTTAGTTATGATTGATCTTTGGCTTAATCTCTTAGTTAGGATTGATCACTTAGTTTGATATCTTTTTTATAATTGATCTTCTTTACCTATATATGCAAGGCTTATTCATTGTATTTTCATGAAATTTATGGAGATGGAGCTTTATATGGAAGCTTTGGATATATAGAAGATTTATCATTGTATGTTCTATTTATATATAATATACCAAGGTATTATTTGGGAAATACATCAATGGATTTTACTATTGTAATGGTTAGTATATTTTACCATGGGTGAAAGTTTTTAAAAATCTTTTATGTTATCAAATTCGTGTCTAACAACCAATACTCAATATCTTAGCTTTTCCTTACTCAACATATGTTTTTAGAGGATTTTTTTTTATGTTTTTTTTTTAATGGTAAATTTTGGAGATTGAAAGAATAAATAAAATCTCACCAATGTAACCATATTATTTGATAGATACATGATCAACTCTAATTTCATCCCAGTTGGATATCAGAGATAAGATCTCCAAGCTTTTTATAGATCTAAATTTTGGTTTAAAATAATTGTTCTTTTTTTAAATTGTGAGAAACCTATAATTTATCTTTCATAAATGTTCTGGGTTTTGTATGGCTTGTTTTATTTTTTCCATAATATTTTGAAATTTCAAATTTCATTAAGAATATCAAAAGTTATTGTAGTTTTACTAATGAATACTATTTTAAAACAATATGAATTTTCTTTATTTAATTATGAAAAAACACTCAAAACCATTTCTAGGTTTTGTATGCCTTGTTCTCAACTTTTCATAATATTTTGAAATTTTAAATTTAATTAAGAATTAAAAAATTAATGATAATTTTATTGAGTAGTACTTTCAAAACAAAAATCTTTGTAAGGAAATTTTTTTATTTATTTTTATAAAACAATATCGTTTGATAATTTTTTTGATTATTTTAATTAAAAACAATATTTTGTATTTGGGAGACATAATTAGATATTGTATTTCTTGGATACATACATTTTTTTATCATGTTTGTCAAATACCGGAGGGTGAGGCCTGATTTGATAGGTGACCAAACCCCTTCACAAACAAACTTTCTCCTTCAATGGTTTTACCATTTTGATTGTAATCATGGAAATATTTTTGGCTAAGTCTGATGTCCCTTTACAAGCTATCTCACATTTTACTATTATGGATTTTTTCATCCACTTCTATGTAGGCATCTTCATCCACCATTTCTATTTGATTTGGGATGGATTTCTAATCACTTATGATAACATTTCATGGTGGAAAAGTAATGCTCTAAATTTATAAGCAAAATAATAGAGGAAAATGTGATTTTGTGAGTTTGGACATTTAGTTGAAAGTTGTGTCATCTTCTATATGAATGCATCCTTTACTACGTTTTATTCCTACAATATTTTTTCCTCGCTACATTTTTTTCTTGCTACGTTTTTCCTCGCTACATTTTTAACCACTACATTTTTGTCTGTTACTTTTTTGATGGATGCTAAACACTTTATTAAACTCATGCTCATTTATCTATGTACTTGCAAATGCATTTTTTATATAGCCTAACCTTTTTCATTATTTGAGTATATTTTCAATGTCACTTATGTTTTTAGCCCACATTGCTTTCTTGTTTTGGGAGCAAATCTCATGATTTGTGATGAATTCTTTGACAGATCAATAGTATCCTTGTTTAGAGCTATTATTGTATATAAAATGTCTTTCTTATTTTTATTTGGTGTTTTTATGTATGGGATATATTGTACTTGCACTAAATTATAAAGTGTCATGAGTGGTTTGCTTTTACAACCTAGTCTACCTTCATGTGTGTGTATCTTAATTTGTGCACCCTTTACTACTTCAGTTACTAGTCTCTCCCATCACCACCAGAGCCATCTTCTTGAAATATTTTATCTACATTTTTTAGATTCCTCCTTTATACATAGATATCTTATTTAGGAAATTTTTTGTCGAAACCTATATGAGGATTGTTATGTCTCACTGACATTCTTGAAAACTTTTTATGTAGTGACACCAATGTGAATTCACCACCAATATTTTTGCTCACTTATCACCATTTTTAGTCTAATATTTTAGATACTTTCATTATCATCTTCTCCTAGTTTAGAATTGAAGGAGGATGTTTAGGCAATGCTTCCTTGGGTTCATCATTCTACCTAGTATTTTGGAGTGCAATATTCATATTCAGTGATCCTCGTATTCAACACCATTCTTATTTTGACTTGATGATTATAACGACTTGACATCTATGTATTTTATCAAGATGGATTGGCATCTATAGGGACACTTGTCTTCACTCTGCATCATTTTTTTATGGGTATCTCATCTGGCCTTATTCTCTCTTTTGGGGGGGGGAGTTTTATTTTCCTACGAGTTTTCTCCATTTGTCTACTTTATGAGAGATTGTTTCATGGATATATTATACATGAGTTCCTAATCAGGGCTTGTTTTTGGGACCCATATTGTAGATATGCCACTCTATTTTTGACCCTAGATTCACTTGAGGGGGTGTTAGAGTAGGTTATTTATCTTAGCTCATGTTTAACTAAGTATTTATTTATTCTCACCCATTTATGTTTGGATGTTTCATCTATCTTATTTTAGATATTATGATATATTACATATTTATTTCTTAGATATTGTGGAGATAATTTTGAGTTATTTCTATTATTTAAGGATAGTTATCTCTTGTGATCTAGGAATTTGACTCAAGAGAGGATGGTTAGTATCATGTTAGTTTCAAAATGAAAATAAAAATGAAAGAAACACGCTAACTAGCATAGCATATATAGGCTTAAACATTAGAGAGAGCTTAGTTAACAAATATGAATAAATCACACATCTAAAATGCAAAAGAAACCCTCTTTTACCTTAGATGCTCCAAAATGCTTTTTGTAGTAGCTTGCTCAGCTTGTGCTCATGAAGTCTCCATCAAAAGAGGCTTGGATATCTCCTTTTCTCCTTGGCACCTTGTGGATTTAGCTTGGCTTGGCTTGGAATCAAATTGGAATGGTAACACTAATTGTAACAATTTTTGAAATTATTTGTACATTATAACTTTGCATTATCAAGACTTAGAAATGATGTTCATAGCCTCTTTATTTATATATTTTTGAGATTGATTAGAATCAACATGAACCATCCATCTCAAGATTGAGATGTGTGGCTAAGGATTAATTAAATTATATAATTAAAATCCATAAATAGGCTCATCAATATTTGGGATAGAGGAGTAATTAAGAGGCATGGAGGGCTTTGATGAGGTATGAGAGACATGAATCTTGATATTTGTGGCATTTATGGCCTAGGGATGTCTTCCCAAGAAATGATGTCACTTGATGATGAAAATATTCAATATTCATTTTTAAAAATAAGTATTCAACAAGTTTCCATACAATTATTTATTAGGCCCTAATTTGTTTTAATTATCTCTTAAGCATGATTAAACATTTTGTGCACAAATTACTCAAATTGATCAGAATGTCTTGTTATTGATCCAAAATTTGATTGGATTAGAATTAGAAGTCAATGTTAGATGCATTAGATGCATTATCACATTTAGGATGTTACCAACAAAAAATGACAAAGACATGCATCTCATACAAGAGATTTGACAAAAAAGAACAATCTAGGGCACCTAGGTGCAAAATTGGCATTTTGACTCAAAATGATCTGATCAAAGTTAGTTGGCCCATAAATTACATTGCCCCATTTTATGATACCCTAGCCAAAATTAGCACTTGAATATATCATATTCAAATCTTTTAATGTGTTTTAGTGTTTTTAAGCTAAATTATGCATTTTGGTGAAAATTGGTCAAAACCCTGATAGGAAGTTATCAGTGGCCAGATTTAGGTGTCTATAGTTTGTCCCTGTTTGGGAAGGCGTTGTAAACCATAGGCAAATTAATGTCTTCTCAAATAATGAGAGATGGCTTGTACGCCAAAAATAAGATGATGACTAAAGAACAAAGCTCCAAATAGTGTTTGGGAAGCCTATGATGATGCCCCCTTGAGGGAGTGGCTATCACATTTGTTGATGGATGGTCCCTCAAAAAGAAACAAGAAGAAAGGTAGAAGTAAATCATGATTGAGATTAATCTAAATAAAAAAAATACTTGCATGCATTGATGTAAAAATGATGTCTATTTTCCCAAAGATGATTATAATCAAGAACAAAAGTCAAAATAATAATTTACCATAGGTGGTTATAATCATTAAGTGGACCTAGATTGGCTAAAACTGATGGTGCCCTAGTTATGGATGATTAACAAGAATAAATCAAGGATATAACTTAGAATATATATTAAATATGAGCAGGTGCAAAGTGATAAAATAGATGAAAAGAAAAATAAGATTGATCAGTGTGAAAAGATTTAGTTGTACCTACCAATGAGGATATGCTCATCTTGATTAAAAATGATACAACTAGCATGGTCAATGGGTTGATTTGATCAAGGGTGGGATGGGAGGATTTTCCAAGGGCCAAGGAGAAACTTATATGGCTCAATTGATTGTAAACCTTTTTGAAGATAATTTTTGTTGTAGCATGTGATGGTAGGTTTTATGATAGAACACCATGAAGACTATCCCAAAATATACATAAGGACTAACTCCTAATCTAATAAACACTCAAAAATAATGCACTAATGATAAAAACCATGATGATAATGTTGACTATGAATATGGATGGACTCAATAATAATGTGCACAAGGAATCACCTAATGAATGCATATAGACTGAGTCAATGCAATAGTGCTGAAAGCAAACAAATAGGCAAGAAAACAAACAAACATAAATAACAAATAAACAAACAAAATAAAATAAATAAATAAATAGAAATCTTGAAAATAAAAGCAAAAGAAAGCATCCTAACAATGGCCATGCCCTAGTAAGGTAGATCGAGAATAAATGACTAGGCTTAGACATGATAAATGTTTTTGGATTTTTGAAATATTATGAATGTTTTTGGCATTTTTGAGCTATTTTAATTCATTAGAGAATGAAAAAATACCTGCTCATAAAATGACGAGAGTGTTTGGATTAGGTTGTTCATAAAATGATGATAGCGTATGGAAAGGGGGACTGAGGTGACCTCAACATGAATTGAACATGACCCACATAGTCCTAAAATGACCTCAAGTCATAGTAATTCCATCCACACAAAAGGTATATGCATGGTAAACAATAATAGCAAGGTGATGTGGCAATGCATGGTAAACAAGTGTTGCCCCTAGTTTTCCCATAGGTGGTTATAACTAGGATACAATGGCATAGGTCAATGATACTAATTTACCCATAGGTGGTTATAATTAGTAGTAGGATTGGTGAGACACTAATTTTCCCATAGGTAGTTATAATCAGGGTCACATAAACAAATTTAATAAGGGATAGAAAATGAAAGATATCTTGTTAGATCAACTATCACACTACTTTCATAGAATGTCATTTAAACATGGACTTGATTGATTATTGAAACTTGATTGGAATCCTCTCGCAAAAAGTGTAGGAAGAACCAAAAGAACCAAGATCAAAACAGGATTGGGTAGGATGACTAAAAATAGTCTTTGGTATAGATAGGAATGGTATGGTCTTACTAAGGATAATAATGGGTTTTGATAAATTTGATAAAATGGTAAGAGGGCTGCCCCCAAGTGATGGGGTAAATGGAAGGATACACGATAATGGCAAATGGATATGTAACAATGATAATTGCATGACAATGTGAAATCATATGGTACATGTTTTTAGCCTGGATGTGGTAAATGAAATATGATTCTATTTTTCCTATTGATGGGGATGCACATCCTAATCAATAAATGATATAAATAAAATACTTAATCATGTTAATTTCTATCCCACACCTCATCTTAATAACTACTTTGTTAAGAACTACCTACACAATGTGATTTTGAGAATGTTGTGATCTTCATTGGTCATTGATTTTGATTTCTTCAAATGTTGGGACAAGGTATCATTGTAGCCTCTACAAAGGAAAGTGCAACCATGGATGATAACCATGGAAAAATAATGGATGGTAAGTTTGATTGTGAAATGAAATGGTAGATGATGATAATAGAATATATGATGGTGGGGAAATAAATAAAGATCAGGACTTTCAATCACACATAATGTTATTGATGTTAGATTCATCATAACTTTGGTTGTGGTGGGGCCAAAGACTTTTTATCTCATTAGGACCATCAAATTTTGTTGTTGTTTGATCCTGATAGTAGCTGCCATATGATTAGGCTATAGATAGGAAGCTATTTTGATTTGATCTTTGATTTTGTCTTCATCAAGCAGTGAAGAACTTTTGTGTTTAGCTATTTGTGCCTCAAAGAGGTTTTTACCAATGAAGTTGTCTTAATTATCTTGTAGCACATTTGAGAATGTTTCACTAAGGAATTTTTACTTTTGAATTTGCTTGTCTTCTAGCACTTCTAAAAATGTTTCACTAAAAGATACTAAGTTCTGACTTTGATTGTCCCTTAATGCCTCCATAAAAGTTTCACTAGGACAGTGTTCTTCTGTTATATGAATGTGGTCTTGGCCTCCTTGCTCTTCTTCAACTACTACATCACCATGGATGCAGTTTAATAATTTGTGATTCTATCAATCCCAATCGACACTTGTGGGAGATGGAATGTCAATGATAATGTTATTTTAGTTGATGGTAATGGCCTGTGGAACGGTAATGGAATAAGAAGAGGCTGCACAATCCTAGTATGAGATACTCATCCTCAAAAACCATAGAAGGATCACAAAATGTATTCAAATTGATCTATGAGGCATGCATAACCAATGTTTTAATAACCATGAATGTATTCTTCTTCTTCTGATTCTGACTCAATAAATTTTGAATCCGATGTTGAGACTAATGTTGATTTTGATTTTGATGCTAAATCTAATGTCGATTCAAGAATAGGACCCAGCTTTTATTATGATTATTAATCTGATGGGTACTTTTTTATAATGATATCTTGTTGAATGTTTGGTTTTAGATAAGTAACAACTTGTGATGACATAATGGGCTCCACAAAGACTAGTTTATTAGAGTGGGACTCCTCTAGGATGGGAAAAGGTCAAGAGATAACTCCTTAGAGACTAGCTTGTCAATAAGAGCCTCTTGAAAAAAAGGCATATGGTCAAGGTAATGATTTCCCCAAAGGCAGTTATAATCATTAAGAAGTGACATGACAAAGATTGGCTCATCAGTGTGAGACTCCTCAACAACTAGTATAGGATCAATTGGTGATTCATCATAGGTTGATTTATCATAAGTGGCTGGTTAAAAAAAAAAATCTTGGATTGGTTGATTTTCTTGGCTTTGGTTTCTAATTAGTTATAAAATACTCATTCTAAACACAACTTGGTCTTCAAAGGATTGGATCGGTTGAGTTTTGGATGGGATTGGTTTTGGTAGGGAATTGGGGAGCATTATTGTTCACATGAGCCAAAAAATGAAGTCTTGAAATGGTAACAATAGGTCATTATGGGGCTTGATTTCCCACACAAGCTAAAGGACAAGGTCTTGGAATGATGAAGGGGCATTGTGGAGCTTGATTGCTCGCACAAGCCAAAGGATGAGGTCCTAATATAGAAATGGTTTGGTATTGTAGAACCTAATTGCTCACACAAACCAAAGGATGAGGTCTTGGTATGGGAATGGTGTGGAATTTTGTTCCTATAATAGAAATGGTATGATGTGGTGGATCTTAATTACTTACAAAAGCCAAAGCATCCAAGTCTTCCTCATAAACCATATTATCCTAGTTGTGAGTTGGCTCATAAGCTAGTTCTTGACTATGTTATATGTATTTATTATTGCAAAGAGGGCATGGATCCATATCCCAAACAAAATTATATGTATTTGGGTCTTCAAAGTCCTCCTCACAAGCCTCTTCATAACAATCAAGGTCTTGATTTGGATTATAAGTTTATCCCTAACTTTATTCCCATAAATGATTATTATGAGATGGATAGAAATCTATCTCACAAACCATATTAGCATCATTGGGGTCTTGACTAAAGCCATAAAAGTCTTTTTGTGTGGCCATTCTATCATAATTTGGATTATACATGTCTCCACTATAGGTGTAGCAAAACATATGTGTATAAATGATGAAAGCTCCAAAAATAAAAAGGCTTAGAGTTATACAAACTCCAAAAAAACTATGTCCAAAGGACAAATGGTTCAAACTTGGTCTAACCTGGTCGAAAGGGTGGAACTGTATCTCTAATATGGTCTAAAAGTGGAGATGTATCTCTAAAATTATTTGTGATAAGACTTGGCATAAAATAGTCTAACACCAAATGTCAAATGCCACACACATAAAAGGTCAAGCATCTAAATAAAAATTGGAATGTTAAAGGTTTAGGTCAAAGTGTTCCAAACAAGGTCTAAACTAGGAAAGAGAAAAGTTGAGTTACTATTAATCTAGGAATTTGACTCAAGATAAAATGGTTAATATTGTGTTAGTTTCAAAATGAAAAAAAAATGAAAGAAACACACTAAATAGCATAACATCTCTAGGCCTAGACACTAGGGAGAGCTTAGTTAACAAACATGAATAAAATACACAACTAGAATGTGAAATAAAACCTCTTTTACCTTCTTTGGATGCTCCAAAATTCTTGTTGTAGTGGCTTGCTCAGCTTGTGCTCATGAAGTCCTTGGAAATGGAAGCTTGTCTACTTCCATCTCTCCTTGGCACCTTGTGGGTTTGGCTTGGCTTGGCTTGAAATCAATTTGGCATGGTAACACTAATTGCAATGGCTTTTAGAATCATTAGAGCATTATAAATTTACATTATCAAGACTTTTGAAGACATTTTAACATAATATCTTTGCACCAAAATAGCTTATAAATGATGTGGTAAGGCCTCTTATTTATAGATTTTTGAGATTGCTCAAAATCAACCTTAACCATCCATCTCAAGATTAAGATGTGTGACTAAAGATTAATCTAATTATGTAATTAAAATCCATAAATAGGATAATTAATATTTGGGATAAAGGAGTAATTAAGAGGCATGGAGGGCTTTGATGAGGCATGGGAGGCATGAATCCTGATATTTGTGGCATTTATGGCCTAGGGATCTCTTCATAAGAAATGAGGTCACCTGATGATGCATATATTCAATATTCATTTTCAAAAATATGTTTTCAACAAGTTTCCATGGAATTATTAATTAGGCCGTGATTTAGGTTAATTAGCTCTTAATCATGTTTAATCACTTTATGCACAAATTACTCAAATTGATTAGAATGCCTTGTTATTGGTTCAAATTTTGATTAGATTAGAATTGGAAGTCACTATCAGATGTGTTAGAATCATATTTCTATTTAGGATGTTACCAACAAAAAATAATGAAGCAACATGTCTTGTGCAAGAGATTTGATAAGAAAGAGCAATCTAGAGCACCTAGGTGCAAAATTAGCATTTTGACTTGGAATGATCTGATCAAAGTTAGCTAGCCCACAAATTGCATTAACCCATTTAGGGATACCTTGGCCAAAATCAGCACTTGGATATGTCAGTTTCAAATATTTTAATTTTCTTTAGTGTTTTTAGGCCAAATTGTGCATTTTAGGTAGAAATTGATCAAAAGTCTAGTTGGAGGTTATCAGTGACTAGTTTTAGGTGTCTACAGTTTGCCCTTGTTAGGGAAGATGTTGCAAACCATAATTAAAGAAATGTCTTCTCAAATAATGAGAGATGGCCTATATGAAAAAAAGAAGATGGTTGAAGAACAAAGCCCCAAATAGTTTTGGGAAGCCTATGATTATTCCCCCTCGAGAGAGTGTCCATCACATTTGTTGATAGACAATCCCTCAAAAAGAAATAAGAAGAAAGGTGGAATTAATCCATGGTTGAGATTAATCCAAATAAGAAAATACTTGCATGCATTTATGTAAAAAGGATGCTAATTTGCCCAAAATAAATTATAACTAGGAATAAAAGTCAAAATAATGGTTTACCCATAGACAGTTATAGTCATGAAGATCACCTGGATTGGCTAAAAATGATGGTTGTGCCCTAATTAGGGCTGATTAGCAAGCATAACTCAAGGATATAACCTAGAATATAGATTAAAGATGAGTAGGTGAAAAGTGATGAAAGAGATGGATAGAGAAATAAGATTGATCAATAGAATGATTCAGTTGTACCTACCAGTGAGGAGATGCTCATCCTTATTAGTAATGATACAACTAGAATGACCAATGGGTTAATTTGATCAAGGTTGGGAAGGGAGAATTTGCCAAGGTACCAAGGAGAAAATTTTACAGTTCCATTAATTGTAGACCTTCTTGAAGATAATTTTTGTTGTAGCATGTGATGGTAGGCATCATGATAGAACACCATAAAGACATGGCCAAAAAAATGCATAAGGACTAACTCCCGATATCTAATAAACACTCAAAAATAATGCACCAATGATAAAAACTATGATGACAATGTTAATAGATGAATATGGATGGACTCAAGAATAATGTGCTTGAGGAATCATCCAATGAATGCATATAGACTAATTCAAGGCAACAATGCTGAAAGCAAACAAACAAATAGAAAAACAAAGAAACAAACAACCTAAAATAAACAAACAAATAGAAAGCCTAAAAATAAAAGCAAAAGAAAGCATCCTAACAATGATAATGCCCCAATAAGGTGGATTAAGGATAACTGACTAGGCTTAGATAGGAAAAATGTTTTTATATTTTGAAATATTATGAATGTTTTTGGCATTTTGAGGTATCTTAACTCGTTAGAGAATGACAAGATACTTGCTCACAAATTGGTGAGAGTGTTTGGCTTAGGTTTCTTGTAAAATTATGAGAGCATATGAAAAGGGGGACTGAGGTGACCTCAATATGAATTGAGGATGACCCACATAGTCCTAAAATGATGTCAAGTCATAGTAATTCCATCCACACAAAAGGCAGGGAAAAACCAACTAGGTCCCAACAAGTTCTCAAATCTAGCAAATGCCCAGATAAATGAAAAAAAAAATGGCAAGGTGATGCAACAATTCATGGTAAACAAGTGTTTCTCATAGTTTTCCCATAGGTGGTTATAACTAGGATACAATGGTATAGGTCAATGATATTAATTTGCCCATAGATAGTTATAATTAGTAGCAAGATTGATGAAACATTGATTTGACTATAGGTAGTTATAATTAGCCTCACATAAAAAAACTTGATAGGATGAAAGATATCTTGCGAGATCCACTGCCACACTAATTTCATAGACTGTCATTATAAATATAGATTGGATTGATTATTGAAACTTGATTGGGTAGGATGACTAAAAATAGACTTTGGTCTAGATAGGAATGGAATGATAGGATGGAATGGCACTACTTTAAGATAATGATGGTTTAATAAATTGGATAAAATGGTAAGATGGTTGTCCCAGGTGATGGGGTAAATGGTTGGGATCTACAATAATGGTAAATAGGCATATATAGCAATGATAATGACATAACGATATGGTACATGTTTTTTGCTTGGCTGTGGTTTTTAATTCTATTGTTACTGTTGATGGGGAGATGCAGGTCCTAATCAATAAATGATACAAATAGAATACTCGATCATGTTAATTATTAGCCCACACCTCATCTGAATAAATACTCTATCAAGAATGGCATGCAAATTTGGTTTTCAAAAATGCTTTTGTGATCTTCCTTGGTCATTGATTTTGATTCTTTCAAGTGTTGAGACAAGGTATCTTTATAGCCTCTGCAAAGGAAAGTGTGTCCATGGATGGTAAATAGGGATAACTAATGGATGGTAGGTTTGATTTTGAAATGGAATGATTGATGATAATGGAATATATAATGGTGGGAAAATAAATGAAGATCAAGACTTTCAATTACATGTAATGTTGTTGATACCGGATTCAACATAACTTTGGTTGTGGTGGGGCCGAAGACTTATTCTCTCAATAGGACCACTATATTTTTATGTTGTTTGATCTTGAGAGTAGATACCATCTAATTAGGTTGTAGATTGGAGGTTATTTTGATTTGATCTTTGATTTTGTCTTCATCAAGCAGTGAAGAACTTTTGTGCTCAGCTATTGGTGCCTCAAAGAGGTTTTTACCAATGAAGTTTTTTTGATTATCCTATAACACCTTTGAGAATGTTTCACTAATGAAAATTGGATTTTGACTTTGATTTTCTTATAACATTTCTAAAAAAGTCTCACTAGAAGATGCTAAGTTTTGACTTTAATTATCCCCTAGCACCTCTGAAAAGGTTTCACTAGGAGAGTGTTCTTTTGCTACATGAATGTGGTCTTGGCCTCCTTTATTTTCTTTAATTAATATGTTACCATGGATGCAGTTCAACAAAGTGTGATTTTGTAGATATTAATTGACAATGGTGGAAGATTGAATGTCAATGATATGGCTATTCTAGTTGATAGTAATGGCCTGTGGAATGGTAATGGAATGGGGAGAGGCTACACAATCCTTGTAAAAGATACTAGGATAACTTATGTCAAAGTTGAAGTACTCATCCTCAAAAATACTAGAAGGATCACAAATGTATTCAAATTGATCTACAAGGCATGTGTAACCAATATTGTAACAACCACAAACATAATCTTCTTTTGAATCTGATTTTGACTCAAGGGACTCTAAATCTAATGTTGAGATTGATGTTGATTCTAATTTTGATGCTAAATATAAATTCATTTAAGGAATAAAACTTAACTCTAACTCAGATTTTACATATGATGGGTACTCTGTTATAATGATGTCTTATTGAATATTTGGTATTAGATAAGTAATAGCTTCTGACGGCATAATGGAATACATAAAAACTAATTTATCAAAGTGAGACTCCTTTAGGATGGAAAATAGGTCAAGAGACAACTCCTTAGAGACCGGCTTGTCAATAAGAGGCTCTTGAAAAATAGGCACATGGTCAAGGTAATGATTTGCCCAAAGGCAATTATAATCATTAGGAAGTGACTCGATATATACTAGCTCATCAATGTGAGACTCTATGATAACTGGGATAGGATCAATAGGTGATTCATCATAGGCTAAATTATCACAAATAGTTGATCAAACAAAAAAATATTGGATTGGTTGGTTCTCTTGGCCTTGGTTTCCAATGAGTTAGAAAATACTAGTTTTGAACAAAAATTAGTCTTTGAATGATTGGATCAGTTGTGGTTTGGATCAGATTGGTATTGGATGAGGAAATACTTGTGGTTAGATAATGTTAGGGCATTAGGGAGCATGATTTCTTGCATGAGCTGAAGAACAAATTCCTAAGATGGTAACTATAGGGTGTTGTGAGGCTTGATTGCTTACACAAGCCAAAGGACTAGGTCCTAAAATGATGAAGGGGCTTTGTGGAGCTTGATTTCTCACAAAAACTAAAAGATGAGGTCTTGGTATAGAAATGGTTTGGCATTATGGATTTTTGTTGCTCGCACAAACCAAAAGATGAGGTCTTGGTATGGGAATAGTTTGGCATTATGTAATCTGATTGCTCACACAAACCTAAAGATGGGGTCTTGGTATGGGAATAGTGTGACATTGTGGTCCTAGAATAGAAATGGTATGATGTGGGGGGGCTTGATTACTCACATAAGCCAAATCATCCAAGTCTTCCTCATAAACCATATCATCCCAGTTATGAGTTGGCGCATAAGCTAGTTCTTGACTGTGTTCCATGTACTAATTATTGAAAAGAGGGTATGTATTCATATCCAAAACAATATTATCTTTAGTTGAGTCTTCAAAGTCTTCCTCATAAGCCTCTTCATGCCAATCAAGGTATCAATTTTTATTATGAGTTGGTTCATGACTTTGTTCCCATGAATGATTATTATGAGGTGGATAGAAATCTATCTCACAAACCATATTATCATCATTGGGGTCTTGACTAAAGCCATAAAAGTCATTTTGTGTGGCCATTCTATCATACGTTGGATTGTACATGAGTCCACCATAAGTGTAGCTAGACATATCCATATAAATGATGAAAGCTATGAAATAAGAAGGCTTAGAGTTCTACAAACTTTGAAAAACTATGTCCAAAGGACATATGGTTCAAACTTGGTCTAATTTAGTCAAAGGAGTGCAGTTGTATCTCCAATATTGTCTGAAAGAGGAGTTGTATCTCTAAAATGGTTTGTGATAAGACTTGGCATAAAATAGACTAACATAAAATTGCTAATGTCAAATGGCATACGCATAAAAGGTCAAGCGTCTGAATAAAATCTAGCATGTCAAAGGTTTAGGTCAATGTGTTCCAAACAAGGTCTAAACTAGAAAAGGAAAAAGTTGAGTTGATAGGTTTTTGTCCAAATACAGAGTCAAAATCTAGGATCAAACAAATAGGCATAAGATAGGACTTTTGGTTGAATGGCATCAAAAACTAGACTTAAAATAAAGGCTAATGTTATTTGATTTAATATAACAAGTTTGGAAATAACTTTGACATAAAACTAACACAGACAATCAAACATAAACATGATTAGTTGGAAAAAGTCATAAGACAAAAGGCTCTTTGAAGAAATATTGTGTTCTCCCAAATAAAGGCACAAACAATGATGAGGATAGGCATATAAAAAAATAAACCATCAATAGTTTTTAAATTTGGGTAATCAATTAACCAAAGTTATGCAACCCAAAAAATAAAGATATTTGTATCAGCCCCATGAATTAAGGCCTAAATAGAAATCAATCAATGTTTGAATCCAAACTTGACAAGGCTAATTAAAAACTCAACATTTGAAAACTAGGATTTAACCAAATAAGCTAGAAAAGATTGGACAACATGACAACACAAGACAAAGGTCCAAATGGTATACATGACATGGTTTGAGACAAATATTTTTTGATACAAGGTAAACTATTTTTGAAACAAATTGTGTAGCCTAATGAGATAAACATACTTGAATGATGTGATCTATTCTATGTTTCAAAGAGTCAAAAGGCAAAATGGTTTGACATTATTTGGATAGGATAACACTACTCTCCTAAACTCAAATGGCACACACACAAACAAGTTTAACAAAAATTTTAAGGCATAAGTATGGTGTAAAACAACCAACATAATTCCTCTTTAGAAAAAATATTGATATATAGATAAATTGGTTTTGACAAGCATTTATGAACAAACAAACAAGTTTTAGTCTCAAAAACACCAAGTAAGATAAATGACCAAAATACACTAAGTATAATCATCCAAATCCTAGTAATGACAATGTGGGGTTGAATAAACTATCAAGTTTTGAATATTTCTAGGGGAACCAATTATGTAATGACTTTCACATCAAACAATGCAAAAGACAAGCTCAAAAATTGGGTGACCACGGTATTGGCTAGTTGTAAAAAGGTATAGTCCTTTTTACAACCACTACATCCTATTGTTCACTTAGTGTAGTGCAATTTCCAAATGTAGATATGTTCCATGTGTAACTCTAAAGGAGCAAGTGAAGTTAATTCCAAGAGATGAAACCCTGGGTTAAAGCTTCTCTAAAAAACTCATGAGAGGTAATGACATGCCCCTCATAAGCCAAGATGCATAAAAATAAAGAAAACATGAAATAGAAAGACTTTAGGGTCATTTTCAAAGTCACCCAAACTTTGACAAGTTTTTGGGGAGTGCTTTAGATGACTTTATTTCTAAGCCTTGGACTAGGCTACTTGTAATAGGAATGGTGCTTTTGATTTCAAGGGTTCCCTAAAGGGGACAAATGGAAGAACATACATGCAACACCCCTCTTTTTTTCAAACAAAAATTTAATTTAAACAACTAAGTGAATATAAAAAACTTGAAAAGGTGATTTCTTTAAAGCCCAAATGGAAAATGAGGTGGTGTTCATTTGACCCCTTGGTCTTAGTTGAAAACTTTGAAAACATTCACCATAAACATCTAATTTTTTTTATTAAACACCAAAACAAGGTTCTTAATTGATTTTTAAGCATGTAAAAGGTGATCTAAACATGTTTTTATCAAATGTCAAGATTGGTCTTGAAACAAAAAATTTAGCATGTCCTTTAGCCTTGAAGCTCTTCTAGGTTTGAAATAATGAACTTTAAAAAAAGATTTCTCGGGTCTGCATTTTAAGAAAAACATAGTGACTGATGTCAATTATATAATCGATGATGGTTACATTTTCTAATCGATGGCAGTTATATAACAGACATCAGTTATACCAATGTAACTGATGATAGGTATCCAACCAATTTCAATTTTACTAACTAACATCAGTTAAGCTATCCAACTGATGTTTGTCTTACTAGTTGTCTTGGTTATTGTGTAAACCTATGATAGATAAAAATGACAAAATAAAGTTATAAAATCAGTTTACAAGAGTTTTAATGATCTAAATGAATATTGTAAAGATGTAAAATGATCTTCTTCATGTGTGGGATGTGTCCAGTCCCACCAGGTGTGCCATATATGAATCTAATAATTTGACTCAAGAGAGGATGGTTAATATCTTGTTAGTTTTAAAATGAAAAAAAATGGAAGAAACACACTAACTAACATAACATCTCTAGGCTTAGACACTAGGGAGATCTTAGTTAACAAATATGAATAAAACACACAACTAAAATGTGAAAGAAACCCTCTTTTACCTTCCTTGGATGCTCCAAAATGCTTGTTGTAATGGCTTGCTTGGCTTGTGCTCATGAAGTCCTTGGATATGGAAGCTTGTCTACCTCCATCTCTCCTTGGCACCTTGTGGCTTTGGCTTAGCTTGGCTTAGAATCAATTTGGCATGGTAACACTATTGCAATGGCTTTTGGAATAATTTATGCATTATAGCTTTTCATTATCAAGAATTTTGAAGATATTTTAACATAATAAATTTTCACCAAAATATCTTAGAAATGATGTGGTAAGGCCTCCTATTTATAATTTTTTTGAGATTGATCAAAATCAACTTTAATCATCCATCTCAAGATTAAGATGTGTGGCTAAGAATTAATCCAATTATGTAAATAAAATCCATAAATAGGCTCATTGATATTTGGGATAGAGGAGAAATTAAGAGGCATGGAGGGCTTTGATGAGGCATGGGAGGCATGAATAATGATATTTGTGGCATTTATGGCCTAGGGATGTCTTCTCAGGAAATGAGGTCACTTGATGATGTAGATATTCAATATTCATTTCTAAAAATAAGTTTTCAACAAGTTTCCATGGAATTCTTAATTAGGCCTTGATTTTGGTTAATTATCTATTAAGCATGTTTATGTACTTTGTGCACAAATTACTCAAATTGATCAAAATGCCTTGTTATTGGTCTAAAATTTGACTAGATTGGAATTAGAAGTTAATTTTAGATGCGTTGGAACTGTATTCCCATTTAAGATGTTACCAACAACAAATAATGAAGGCACATGTCTTGTATAAGAGATTTGATAATAAATAACAATCCATAGCACTTAGGTGCAAAATTGGCATTTTGACTTGGAATGATTTGATCAAAGTTAGCTGGCCCATAAATTTCATTACCCTATTTAGGGATACCCTAGCTAAAATTATCACTTGAATATGATAGTTTTAAATCTTTTAATTTTCTTTAGTGTTTTTAGGCCAAATTGTGCACTTTGGGTAAAAATTGGTCAAAAGCCTAGTTGGAGGTTATCGATAACTAGTTTTATGTGTCTACAGTTATTAGGTTTTTCATCCAAATGTAGAGTCAAAATCAAGGCTCAAATAAATAGGCATATGCTATGACTTTTGGTCAAACGACATCAAAATCTAGACTTGAAATAAAGGCTAATATGGTTTGATTTAATCTAACAAGTTTGGAAATAACTTTGAGATAGACTCGGCACACAGAATCAAACATAAACATGATCAGTTGGCATAAGGCATGAGGATTTTAGAGAAAGGTTGTGTTTTCCCAAATAAAGACACAAACAATGATGATGATAGACATTAAACAAACAAACCATCAATAGTTTTCAAATTTGGGTAATTGATTAACCAAAGTTATGCAACCCAAAAGAGAAAGATCTATGTATCAGCCCCATAAATTAAGGCCTAAACAAAAATCAATCAATGTTTGAATCTAAAATTGACAAGGGTAATTGAAAACTCCACGTTAAAAACTAGGATTTTACCAAACAAGCTAGACAAGATTGGACATTATGACAACATAAGACAAAGGTCTAAATGGTATACACAAAATGGTTTGAAACAAATAGTTTTAGATACAATGGTAAACATGTCTTGAAAAAAATTGGGTTGCCTAACGATGTAAGCATTCTCAAATGATGTGATCTATGTTATGATTCAAAAGACTCAAAGGTAAAATGGTTTTAAAATGTTTTGGGAAGCATAACATTACCTCCTCAACTCAAATGACACACACATAAACAAGTTTAGCAAAAAAAAAAATTCAAGGCACAAGTGTGGTGTAAAATGGCTAGCATAACTCCTCTTTAGACAAAAGAGTGGCATATAGACAAATTTATTTTGACATGTCTTATGAACAAATAAACAATTTTTAGTCTATAAACATACCAAACAAAAATGACCAAAATACTCTAAGTATAATCATCCAAATCCTAGCAAGGGTATGGAAATGTGGGGTTGACTAAACTAGCAAGCTTTTGAAAATTTCTAGGGGAATCAGTTGCATAATGACATTCATGTCAAATGATGTAAAAGATAAGCATGAAAAATGGGTGACCATGGTATTAGCTAGTTGTAAAAAGGTCTATCCCTTTTTACAACCACTACATCTTGTTATTCGCTAAATGTAGTAGGATGTCCAAAAGTAAATACATCATGTGTGTAACTTAGAAAGAGTAAGTGAAGTCAATGCCAAGATATGAAACCCCAAGTCAAAGATTCTCTAAATAAATTATAGGAGGTAATGACGTACCCCTTGCAAGCCAAGATGAAATGAAATGAAAGACATAAAAATAAAGACTTTAGGGTCATTTTCAAGGTCACCCAAACTTTGACGAGATTTTGGAGAGTGCTTTAGATAAAATTATTTCTAAGCCTTGGACTAGGATTTTTGAAATAGGAATGGTGCTTTTGATTCCAAGGGTTCCCTAAAGGGGAAAAATGGAAGAGCATACATGCAACACCCCTCTCTTTGCTAAATAAAATTTGATCAAACAACTATTGAAGACATAAATGACAAGCATGTTCAATTTTAAGACCAAATGAAAGATTTGATGGTGTTCATTTGACCCTTTGGTCTTAAGATTTTAAACTTTGAAAGCCTAACTTATGAAAAAATTCACTTAAGCACCTGAATGTTTCATTAAGCACCAAAAACAAGATTTCTAATTCATTTTAAAATCATGCCAAAGATGTCTTAATAACATGTTTTAACAAGTTCCAAGTTCATTGGTTACATGTATACCCTTAAGGCATCACCCCAAAAATAAATATGTTATATTATAAAAAATTTAAATAGATTTTTAAAATTTATAAAAAATCTATGAAACTTGATGCTAAACTAATGTCAAATTCTAAAAATTTAGGAGAAAATGTGTGGTTTAAAAAAAATAATCCAAAATAGAGTCTATATGACCCCAAACCAAGCATTTTAAAATGGCCTATTAGCTCTTGGGTTTATGTTTTAAAAAAAAACATAGTGAATGACAATAGTTAAACCAATAGTGACCAACGGTGGTCATTATAACTAATGACAATTTTACTAACTGATGACAGTTACTTTGTAAACTTGTGACAAAGAATAATAGAAAAACAAAGTTAGAAAATCAAATTGCAAGAGTTTTAACGATCCAAATGAAGAATTTAAAGTTGAAAAATGATATTCTTCATGTGTGGGATGCATTTGGTCTCAACGGGTGTGCCATTATGTGATCTACAAATTTGACTCAAGAGAGGATGGTTAGTATCATGTTAGTTTCAAAATGAAAACAAAATGAAAGAAACAAACTAACTAGCATAAAATATCTAGGCCTAGACAATAGGGAGATCTTAGTTAACAAACATGAATAAAAAACATAACTAAAATGAAAAATAAACCTTATTTTACATTCTTTGGATGATCCAAATTTCTTGTTGTAGTGGCTTGCTTGGTTTGTTCTCATGAAGTCTTCATCAAAGGAGGCTTGGCTATCTCGTCTTCTCCTTGGCACCTTGTGGATTTAGTTTGGCTTGGCTTGGAATCAATTTGGCATGGTAACACTAATTAAAATATATTTTGGAATCATTTGTGCATTATAAATTTTCATTATCAAGACTTAGAAATGATGTTCATAGCCTCTCTATTTATAGATTTTTGAGATTGATCAGAATCAACTTGAATTGTCCATCTCAAGATTCAGATGTATAGCTAAGGATTAATCCAATTATGTAATTAAAATCAATAAATAGGCTCATCAATATTTGGGATATAGGAGAAATTAAGATGCATGGAGGGATTTGATGAGGTATGAGAGGCATGAATCCTGATATGTGTGGCATTTATGGCCTAGGGATGTCTTCTCAAAAAATGATGTCACCTAATGATGCAAATATTCAATATTCAGTTCTAAAAATAAGTATTCAAAATTTTTCCATGGAATTATTAATTAGGCCCTAATTTGGTTTAATTAGCTCTTAAACATGATTAAGAACTTTGTGTACAAATTACACAAATTGATCAGAATGCCTTGTTATTGGTCTAAAATTTGACTGGATTGAAAGTGAAATTCAATGTTAGATGCATTGGATACGTTATCCCATTTAGGATGTTTCTAACATAAAATAACAAAGAAACGCATCTCATATAATATATTTAATAGAAAAAGTCAATCCAGGGCACCCAAGTGCAAAATTGGCATTTTGACTCGAAATGATCTGATCAAAGTTAGTTAGCCCGTAAATTGCATTTCCCCATTTAATGATACCTTGGCCAAAATCAACACCTGAATATATCAGATTCAAATCTTTTAATGTGTTTTAGTGTTTTTAGGCCAAATTGTGTTTTTTTTGTGGAAATTGATCAAAAGCCTAATTGGAGGTTATCGGTGGCTAGATTTAGGTATCTACATCTCTTATTCCTTGGTTTGATCTTTAGCTTGATATCTTAGTTATGATTGATCTCTTAGTTAGGATTTATTACTTATCTTGATCTCTTAGTTATTACAAATCTTATTTGCCTATATATGTAAGGTTCATTCATTGTATTTATATGAAAATTATAGATATGGAGCTCTAGATAAATAGAATATTTATCACTATATGCTATATTTATGTATAATACACTAATGTATTATGTGAGCATTGCATCAATAGATTTTTTTCGTGGCAATGGTTTTTAGATTTGAATCTGGGTGAGAGTTTTCTAAAATCTTTTAACGACATGCTAATTTTTGGATAAATAGTTTTAACATTATTTGATGCAACTCTTCATTCCATGTGACATAACCTCCATGCACTCAAATCACATTATGCAGTTGAAATTAGGTTAATGGTGCTTGATTGACCTAAATTATATCCCTATTTAAACCAGTCAAGTAATTGGTTTAATCAAGGACTTAATTGGGGTTAATTGAGATCCAAACCAAATGAGTAATTAGATTAATTAAAGACTCAATTAGGGAAAATGAGGCTCAATTGGAAAAAAACTGTCTCTCATTGGACATGTTTTAATGCTTTTAAATTCATAAGAGAAACATACAAGCAATAGAGTTGTTTGAATGAAATCAAGTAATGTTTAGACTTTATTAATGTAATATAATATTTTGATAATATATCTCATTTAAGCATGTGCAATAAATAAAAGTATTAAGTAATGAAGTGATAAAGAGAGCATATATTATTTGCTATTTTATTCTGGAATGTGGCAATGATTAGAAATCATCATAGGGCTGTCTTAAAGGTATTGAAAATTATCGATCTATATTATATTAATTTTCATTATTCAGACAATTGTGTCACCTAGTGATAGTAACATCAATGGTAGTGTCTAATTTTTACATGGGTGTCCAGTCCAAGATATGTATAGGAATGGTTCCATATTTGTATCAAGACTACATTATGACCTGCATAACTATTTTACATCACTGGATGTGTCTTCCTGTGTGTATAATCTAGATGATAATAAAAACACTAGTTCCTTTTCATTGTAATTCTAGTGATTTGGTAAAAATAGGTTAGTCATGTGAGTTGAAATAGCCCTATTAGCCCCATATTTTGCTAAGTGATGCCTACATATCCATTACTCCAAAGAGGGCCTCAGAATCACATGTAGTTCTCCCTCCTATGCATGTGTGTGGAATTATAACAATGTTACTATATGATCTTTATCGTAGAAACCCTTGGTATAAGTGATGTATAATATATTTGACCTTTTGAATTCTTTAGATTTTTTATTTAGTGTTATAGTGTAATTTGATAGCTTGAAATAAATAGTATTTTCCAATTAGAGAGTTGCTTTATCAAATTGTTATATGTCTTAATTAAACTATAACATTTGTATATAAGAACCTTTTGATTTTGAATTATAACCTAGTGACACATAAAAAATTGACCATAGTATGGGAAAAAAAGGATAACAAAATGGTCACAAAGTGAAATATAAGTGAAAAGAATAAAAGATAAGCCTATATAACTGCGTCAAAGTTGGACAGTAATGTTGATGCTAGTGTCCCAAATAGATGAAAGTGTTTAGGGGATAAAAATAAATAAAAAACAAGAACAATAGGTAGGGATCCCTGATATACATTAGATGGAAGTAAACCAACATAACATACAGGCCCATGGGGCAAGTAAATCAAGTGAAATAAGATAGAATTGAAGAGGTCCATGAGAGACTACATCACTAGATGTCTAATTCTTAGTGAAAATGTATATACATACAAGAATACTAAAAATATGTGTATTTGTATCAAAATGGTTGTCTACATTTCCCCCTTTTAATCTAATAATGCCAAAAAAACTGGAATTACTATATTAAAGGAAAAGAAAATGCATATAATGGTGTGGACAACATATCTTGTCTTTACTTGAGTTTTTATTCAATCTTTTATTTTGAACATTACCTGAAACCAAGAATATTAGACAAAGTAAACCAACATATATAATATGTATGTAATCAATAATAAAATGTAGCATAAAAAATAGCATGGATAAAATACACCTATGTATTTGCCATGTAGTAAATGGTTCTAGAGTGCTGAAAATTAGATAAGTTGACAGGAGGCTTGTAACCTCATCCATCTTCTAGGCAAGAAGATGAGTGAGATTAAAAGTGGTCAAGTTTGTTTCACCATGGTGTTGTTATACCTTGATTTGGGAGAGTTTGGAGGTGATCACGTCCCCAACCTAAAATTGGAAGAGTGATGCTTCAACCACCGAGAGTATCATTTCCTGACCAACACAACTTGAGTGAAAAATATATGTATATGTATAAATTAGTATTAGGTGAGTAATGTAATAAATATAACATAAAAACTTGGTGATATTAAATGGTCTAATCCTTATAAACACACCAAAATGAATTTACAACTGCTTCAGATGGGTAAGGCCCAATATAGTCTATGAAAGTTTAATTGTATTATCAAGTCATTTGGGTATTAGTATATAAAAGTTTGTGTTATGGTAATAGTCCATAAAATAGTTTTGGAACCTGAAACTTATTTGGATTGTGTAGTATTAGGCACACATTATGTAACATATTCAACTTGCATATGTCTCATGCTAAAATTATGTATAACAAATGGTACCAATGTAT